>JAKRGL010000043.1:600000-773874 GCA_022392935.1 Ophiostoma cf. undulatum | reverse complement strand
ATCTACAACCCATAAACACTTTCATTGTTTTTTTTTTTTTTTTTGTGTTTAAATTTTTTTTAGGCCGCTATTAAAAAAAAAAAAAAAAAAAAAAAAAAAAAAAAAAAAAAACGAAGCCGAGCATCGCCAACTCTTAAAACAGCATCTCTCACCAATCCACGAGCTGGTGTTTACGCATCACGATCTTGACGCTGGTGTTCTGCGAACCGTACGGTCTAATGTTTTACGCTTTCCGGTTGCGCGGCGGTTCAATATAAATGCAGGAGGCTTTGCGTCGGTATCGGAATCCAGACACAAGTTCAGTCGGAATCGCCAGAAGCGCACTTGATCTTCTCGAGACCAACTAACTATCTCCGTAATTTGATATCAGATTTTTTAATTTATCTTGTACATCTTTTGCCAATATTCTCGAGATCGATGTATTTCCCTCTATCATCTCCAAATTAGCATCTACTACTTGAGTACTTACATGTAGTCCCAGAGATAGGCCTGGCCAGGCCAGCCATGAACAAACAGGCCTTAAATCTAACCCGACGTCCAATCTTTTTGCTCCTTTGCCATCCATCTTCTCATCCCGTCACCATTCATCGACCTCCCATGCCCCCCCTCCTCCTCCTCCTCCTACACCCTACCCTACATAGTACCGCATTTGACTCGTGCAAGCACTTCGGCCGAGTGTGGGCCAGGCCAGTTTCCTTTCCTCTTCTTCTCCCCTTCTTTTTTATTATTTTCTTTGAATATGTCGACTGCTCTTTGATTTTATTGGCCGCTTTCCTCTGCTTTTACTGTACCTGTATTTTGCCCGCTTCTACATAGTACGGAGTATCCCACCTGGCACGCCTTTTTACACTCGACACGGCACAGAGTGCAACACAATGCCGGGCTAGCTGGCGACCAGTAATGAGATTCCGCTAATCTGCCGTCACTTGTGACGTATTGGTGTAGAGGACAGGCACTCGGGTAGATTAGAGGGTGAGTAGATTAAAATGGTCGCCGACCAAACTCTAAGTGTCGGGGAGTAAATATATCTATGTCCAGAGTATATGTGCTTGTCACCCAGTCTGCATGCACTTCAACGTGCCCTTGCATTCCCGTGTCTATATCCGATGTTTATTTCGTCTAGTACATCTCTTCGGAATACAAGACAAACTCCTGCAAACTGCGTCTCACTGGTGAAGTTGCTGCGCCGTCGTTGCATGGTTGCCATCCTCTTACGAACAATCTGATAGTAAACTACTACTACCCTCGTCTCTCTACAGAGTACATAGTACTGTGCACCGTACGCAGTCGGCAGTGGAGGAAGCCCGCTTCTGCCTTTTACTTGCAGACCCGACACCATGGTCACTGTTGTTCTCCTTGCTTCTTGCTTCTTGCTTCTTGCTCTTGTCTTGCTCTTGCTTCCCCTCCCTCCTCCCTTCTCCCTGTCCCTGCCCCCCTCCCTGTGCTCACTTCTACTTAGCTTGTCCGGACCCTCCTTGACCTTGCTCCTCCCTGTCTTTCCATTCTTTCCTGCCGACACCACCACATAGCCCTCCGAGGCGACCCGCACTCCCACACAAAACACCATACTGGCCCGGGTAGCACAGTGGTAGCTGCGCCTGCCTAGTAAGCAGGAGGTCCGCGGTTCGATCCCGCGTCTGGGCATTCTTTTTGCAGGCCTTGGCTTGGTTGTATTTTTATTTGTTTTATTTTGATTGTGACTCTGATTCTGATTGGCGTCTCTACTATGTATTAAACTACTACAACTCTCCGCCGGCTTCTCTTGTTCACAGAACCCGTCATAAAGCCGAGAGCCTCAAAGTACATAGTAGAGAATGTGAAATTGGTGAAAGAGGGAACAAAATACAAAAATCTAACAAAGTCCCGACAGAATGCCTGCAAGGCCGCAACCACGCTGGCGGCGCCACTGCTATTCCTAAATGGGGGCCTTCTTGCGCGTGGCTTCTCACTTGTCATTTTTCTTTGCTCTACGGAGTATTTTGAGGTTGTCATGTACTTGTCTGGTAGTCTGTCTTGAGCGAGTGCACTTTCAGGATACCACAGTATGTACTCCGTACTTTTTCTTCTCGAGGACAAGGGGCGGCCCGCCTGTCGTGGTGCGGGAACCATTGTTTCTTGGTAAAGTGCTAGGGGTGACTTTGGCCCCTCCAGACTATTTCTTCTGCTTGCTGCTGCGGGTACCTACGGCGTACTCCGTACTTCCAGATCATGTTTAGTATTCAGCTCGCCAGTATATCTGACAAGTCGCTTGCTGGGCTGTCGTAGACCGTACTCCGTACACCGCAATACTCGATGTGAGTCTGAATGCAAAATGAATAAAAAGTAGAAAGGACTATTCGTCGACAGCCGAAAGTCGAAAGGGATGTAGACGAAGGGTCAAATGCCGGAGCAGTTTCCTGTTTTGATGTTTGATGTTTTTGGTGCCATTCTCCGCTTCCAATTTGAAATTTATGTCATGGTTTCTTTTCTTTTTTTCTTTTTCTTTCCTTTTGTTTTCCCTTCCTCCGCTCGCATGAAGCCTCCTGTTTTACTTACTCTGTGCACACTTGACATGTATTACTCCGTAGAGTACCCAGGAGCATGGCTACGGGTCAAGGGAGCTTCGTTTTCCATGTTTTAGTCTACTTTGTCTTCCTTATTTCTTTTTTTTTTGGCATTTAGTTTTCGGGGAATTACAAAGGCTCAAACATTACAGATACACCGTGCAAGGTCTCTCCCACATGACCAACAATGTCTTGTAGATCGCATACTTGGTTTACTAAACCTCGGCTCGGCTTTCGACCTGGCTCGACTCACGTCGACTCGTCTAAGGAGGGATCAACAAAATAGAACTCGGCACCGACGAACATGTATAGTCGAATTTGGACTCGGACTTGAGTCAATTTGAATAAATACGACCATAAAACAAACATCAAGTACATATCAAAAATCATAAATGGCCGGCATGTTTGCAACACTTGTGAAGCGAGCTACGCGAGATACGACATCCGCACTACTCAGCATGGTTTACTGTAGATTGTAGATACCCTGCAGGACATTTTTTGTACCGCTTGTCTTCACTTCTCAATAGAGCGGCTGAGCTGAATGATCTTCGTCAGCTGTACATACTATGTACAATGTAAATCATATGCACCATGCACATGTCTGTTGGTCGTCAATCATACTCCGTATTGCAGTCGTCCCCTCTCTGTTTGATGTGCTTTCGTTTGAGCATGTGGCTTTGGGAGCGTTGGCGACATGACAATGTTGGCCAGACCACAAACGTGGGGGTAGAACATAGCAAGGAAAAGGAGAAGGAGAAAAGGTGAAAACGAGGCGACTGCTGCATGAAGGAGGGGAAGCTCGCCTCTTGCTCCTCCAGAGATCCCTGCACTGGCTGGCACTGACAGGCTGACAGGCATTGACAGGCATTGCCAGGCGATTGGCATCCGTCTTGTCCTTGGTAGGTAATATAAGCGAATAACTTGAATGACAGAATCAAAGAAGCGAAAAATGACATGTCTTGTGATGAGAAGCACGGAGTTGCTGCACGGGCATGCTCGCTACGGCGTGAGATTGTGCGAGGTGTCTGTTTGTCTATCGCACTGATCTATTTTTGGGTTGTCTGTTTTTTTTTTTCTTTTTTTCCTTTCCCCTCCCTTCCTTTTCTCGTTCTGCTGTGTCTGCACCGTTGTTGTGGCCACTTCTCAGCACTCACAACTGCATTGCCACCGCCGGTGACGACACATCTACCCCCAAAATACGCAATAGACTTGGCAACGACACGGAGTGATACAAAACCCCAAGGAAGCATCAGATAATGCACGACAAGATGCGCCTTTTGTTTTCTTGTTCATTCATTTTTATCAATGTCAGACAGTCGGCCCATCTCATCCGTTGGTTCGGGCTGTGTATTCATATTAATACTCTGTGAAACTTTGCCAACGACGCGTGCAGGCCCAACGGTTCGTCTCACTCTACAAAACGGCCAGTTACTCCCGTGTCTGGCCAGTCTTGTGACTCGCTCTGGCTGCCAGACACGGCCGTGGCGGCTCTGCACGCAGCCCAAAAAGCAATATAGTGGGCTGTACTATGTATGTAACTGTGCCAAAACAGCCCAGACGCTCTTCATAGTACATCATACATGGCTGCAAACCGGCTGCAAACCGGCTAATTTACTGCTTTACAATTTACTCTCTTACTTTGGTGTTTTGGCGGAACACGCACTCTGGTGGTGGCAATAATTACGATTTATTATATGTCTATTGAAAAATGACTGGGGAAATGGCAAATGGTATCAAAAAGAAGAAGAAGAAAATATGACGGAAACACGCTGATCGTCACATTGCACCGCCTGATTCGTGGTCGACGACTGTGTGGTGGTGCGAGTGAAGATGCGGGTGGTGCATCGCGTGTGAGATCCAGTGATAGTGTGTGTGTTGTGTGTCAGGATGCCCGGAGTCCGCTGGCGACTGCGAGGGTGCGCTCGAGGTCGGCGACAGCTGGGACGCCTCTGAGGGTTCCTCGGGACGATTCCGCGCGTCGGGCGGGTAGACGGCGCCCACGGCCAGTGGCGCGAGGGCTGCCAGAGCGGTGACAAAAAAGTTGCCCGACACGCTGCTGTTGACAGTGCTTGGCAGGCCGTCGTGGCTGGTTGGAGTCATGGTTGTTGATTCTGGCTGTTTTGGTTCTTGAGGTCTGAGTGTATGAGGTTGGATTGAAGTAGTTTTGATTGTTTGTAAAGACTGTGCAATAACAATCAATCAAAGTCAGGACTGATGCTTATATAAACAACGACGGTCGGTGGTGTGATTCGGCCCCGGGCTGCAATGGTGTGACCTCTGACAACCACTACACATGACATTTTCAGGTGCGTCTCACCGCGAAATAGCAAACTTACGATCTCGTCAATAAAAATCAACTGACATTTGCAACATACTATCTGCCCAGATATATCATGATCGCTGCATCTGTCACGTCTGACGCCATCTCCTCAAACGCGCTCGAACCGCCCGAGATCCTCTATGCCCTTTCGGAACAGCTCGATCTTGGCCTCAAGGTGCTTTCTTTTGGCAATAGAGGCATCGGACTCGCCCGCCAGGCGTGTCACTTCCTCGTCCGACAGCATGCAGACCATCTCTGGCGTGAAGAGGCCGGAAAGCTTGCTCATCAAGCATTGCTCGACTACGAGAAGACCGAAATCATCAGAGTAGCGCTTCAAAGCAACCTGTAATGTTAGACATTTGGTATTCAGTACGTCGAAGCGTGATACAATGCCTTGTAGACATCAGACACCAAACGAACCTTGTAGTAAGCTTCCATATAGTCAATGGCATCCGAGGCCGCCACCTTCTCCATGTCCGGCTCTCGAATTGTGTCCAAGACCTTATTAATACAGGCCTTAACGGCCGTGGAAGACATGTGCGAATTTCCATTGTCATCCACCTCCTTGAACAAAGGCTTCAATTTCTTTCTCATCCGGTCTTGGCGCGCTTTTTGGACGTTCTCCGTCAAGTAGTGGTTGTACGTGATCGGATGGGTGTCTGTCTGTGCAGAATATAGCTCCAACAACTTAACATCCATGGCGGATGTCAGCTCCTCCAAAGCTGGGGTAATGTGGGCGGCGAAGATCGTGTTTGCGGTGTCCGGGTCGGCACAAGCTTCGAGAGCAGACTTGATAGCTGCAGCCGATGCATTAACCACTTCCGAGGCCCATTTATCGGTGATTTTCTTCCACATCTTGCTTTGATCACGGAACAGATCACCCACAACCAGAGGGTTGAAGAGGCCGGGCAGTTCCCGCCCTCGGGACCGGGAGATAATGGCTCTGACTTTGTTGATATAGACTTTGCGAAGCACATACGTAATACCCCTAGTACTCCCACTTGGCTCTCTGTTGCCGCGGTTGCCACTGTTGCTGCTGTCGCCGTTGTCGTCGTTGTCGCTGCCGTCGTCGTCTATGATCTGCCAAGTGTGCCCCCTTTGTGCAAGTACATGGCTGAACGCGACCAGATGGTTCTGCACCACAGCACGTAGACGTCGACTGCGTTCTTCTTCCTCTCGGGACTTGGTATCACTGTCAGATGACTTTGAATCGTTTTTCTCCAAAGCCTTGGCAGTGCCGAAGAAGCCCAGATCGGCATAGTTGCCATCCACAGCTGCCTGCATGAGGCTAGAGAACTTGCTGCTGACGCGTGTCAAGTACTGCTTTTGCTCAGGCACCGTCTGGCGAGACGTTCCCAACTTCTCCAGCTCTGCGTTACAGGCTTGCAGCTTTGTTTCTAGCTCAGCCAGCATCGATGGTAGTTGCTGAACAATCTGTTTGTGCAGCACATCGCTCAGACGGCTGCGCAGGTTTCCCACCCCAAGACATGCCTGGTCCACGGCCATCCAGGCTGTTCTTTCCGGATTTGCGAAAAACTCCGTCTCGCTGGCGTCACGCTCAGCTGATGTAAAGCTTTCCTGGCCAAACCCACGGTTCTTGAGCACGTGCCAGCCCAGCTTGAGGACCACGTCCTGGTTCGATACCAGCTTCACATAGCTGCTTTCCGAGTCGGAGCCAGCGTCCAATTTGTCAGGTTTGGTGATGAGGCCCATTGTGCGCAAGCCGTGCGGGTCGAACTTGCGGGAGTAGCTAGTCACGCCTTGAGTGGCAAAGTCGGTGGCTGCCGACACGGTTGCAAGGATGATGCTGCGGTTGTTGCGCATATAGTCAAGAATCAGCTTTTTCACAACAGGAGCCTCGTGTGTCGACTGCTTCGAGTTGCCGGCGAGAAAAAGGCCGGGCAAGTCCACCAGTGTCAGGAGCTGCTGCTTCGGGCCCGACAGCTGGATCCGCAGGACATCGTCGCTGAAGCGCTTGCCGTTCGGCGCCAATGCGTCGTCATCGATGCCCATGGCAGTCTTGGCATTCTCAATGACCGATCCGATGTCCGCATTCTCGGGATCAAGCTCTGCCGTGAAGCTTTTGAGTTTGGCCTTTTCGGCTTCGGTGCGGCTCTGATGGGGGATGATCGAGACATCGACCTTGGCCTCCTTGTCGCGGCGGAGAATCAGCTCAGTAGCAAAGCGAGTACACAAATTGTCTTTGGAGGGAAACGAGAGGCCCGAGATGGCCTCAAGAACCGAGCTTTTGCCAGACGACTGGTCACCGCAGACAATGATCTGCGGGAGATCAACATAGCCGCCGAGGCCTTGAGACCGAAGCTTGTCGATGATGTCGAGCAGATCGCGAGACTCCTGGGAGTGGATGTCAACAGGAGCCATGGCTCTGGTGATTTTTTTCTTTTTTGTGAGAGAGAAGTAGTATCGGACATGATGGAAGGAGCAACAGAGATGAGTTGCCCTATAAGTCTGTGATAAAGAAAGAGAGGCCGGCAAGGCCCGGAATTTGATACTCATCATGGGCAGGTGCCAGGGCTTGCAAACAGCCTCTATGTGTCTGCTTCCGTTGTTTGGAGCTTTGAACTATATATGAGACATCATGCAAGCGGTTGGCCTCACAATCGAAGCTTGGTCACCAGGAGGTAAGTTGATTCGTAAAAGCCATGGAATAGAGCTGCTGTTTCCTTGACAGCATTCACAAAGTTTTAAAAAGTTTTAAAGTGAATACTGAAAATTTGTGCCACCCTTTTTCTGTCCTCCTATAGGCTATATTATCTAGCACCTCCATATAATACTATATTGATACTAGCGCAAGTCAGATTCAACGTCTAAGACATCCCGCTGTCAATAAGTTACATTTTACGAGCCTCATTAAAAAAACATAAGCAGACAAACAGAGCAATACTCTTCTTATTTCCTAATAGCTTATCTTACTATTACTGTAGCTTTCATTGAATCTGAACTTGATACAATAATAAAGCTGTACAGCCTTACGGCATCTAGGCGGTGAAAGGTAGTCCACTTTTACCTTATGGGGCAAAACATGCGTACGGTCCGAATAGGGGTACTCTTAAATAAACCATGGCACGTGACTGGTATATATATATATTCTCGTGTCGCTCAACGTCCACGCGCCATGGTTCCCACAACCACTACAACAAAATGATGCTTGTCCCACCCGGCATCCGCATTTGATACCCAACGTTGTTCGGCGCCTCACGCGTAAATCATATGGATGCGCCGCCACCGCAATCTGCCGCGCATCAAGACAGAGATACTCCCTGCAAGCACACCAGGCACCCGCCTATTCGCGATGCAGACGCCGCCAGACTATATGCTTGCCAACCGCATCAAGTGCAAGATGCCGCTGATATCCCGTCGTATTAGCCCTGATGGCGACAGCCCACTTGACAGCCTGTACCGCATCTACGAGCATCTGGCTGGTTCTTGACCAGTGGCACGGAATACGCAACAAGATCGAGGCGTTCTGGTTCCGCGGCAGCGCCTGGCTCGTGCGCGATACCCCGGACCCCAGGGAAACCAGTACGTGGAGATATGCGTGCATGTCTCCTGGTGCTCGCCTTCAACGAGCGCATCCGTCTGGGACTGCCGCGCGATGCCCCGGCCATCTTTACGGGGTCGATGCTGGATGAGTGGAAGGTGCGCCCGCCGGTGTACGAGAGTGAGCCGCCGTGGGCTGTGCAAGTGCTGCTCCTGTGAAAGCCACTGATAACATGGCACTGGGATAAGCCGTATGCGACGTTGTACCGCTGGATGGCTTTGATAACGAAAAGGCGTCCGCAGAGTTTAAACCAGCAAGTGCTCGCCATGAATAGCCTCAAAGAAGGCAGGAACGACTGCTTTTGCATCCACCTGCTGCATGCCATGTGGAATTGAGCCCACGAGTGAATTGTGCGTGGCGGGTTTCAGAAATATGATTCTGTAAACGGGAGGAGCGGTTGTCGTACCTGCTATTAAATTACATTGCGGAAGGAGCGACAGTCGTCTTCCATCCACGAACACTGGTTCCCATGAAATGGACCATGACTGCGCCTTCCACATTCGTTGATTTGGCAACCGCATGTTTATTGGATAGCCATCTATCTATCCCGATTATCTCCCCTCCCCCTCCTCCAAACAGAAACTGCACAAATGTCGGCATGCGCCGATGCTGCATACCCCGCGCTCCTCTGGCCTGCTTTTCCCGCACCCCTCTCTCTACCTGGCCCAAGTTTTACTTTCTCGACCTACACACGAAGAAACCAAGATCTTTCTGACCTAAGCCCGAATCCAAACTAAATAACTTCAAACCGTGTGAGTGTTACCTGCCGTTGAGTAAAAGTGCGTACTATGTACTGACACTCCAGCCAAACACTATCCTGCATCGAAATCCGCCAAGTCTATCACGGATGCCCGCTTGGCCCAGATTGCGGAGCTCGAAAAGAAGATCGATGAGAAGATCGACTTTATGAAAGAAAAACGAGCCGAGCTTGATGCCATGCGGCAAATTGCCGATAGCATGTCTGAGGAGGTCAAGCAAGCGGTCTCGCAAAGCGCATCCACGTCTCTGAATCGACGGGGGATGGACCGCGCAATGGATATAGGAGAGGCTGCAGCTCGGAATGCAAAGGTCATTGAGGACCTCGAGGCCGCACTTGAGAAAGCACGAGATGAGCTCGACCTCCTACGCGTCGAGAGAGATGATCTGTTGGACTTTACCGGGGCGTAGAACGATTAAGCATGATTCAAGCACTATTTTGTGCAGCAGAGCATGTACTGCCGCTACTAGTGACTGCTTTTACACTTTATGTTATTTTAATCACAGCCTTGTCTTTTCCTCCTTCCTGATCTGTGGCGTTTGTGCTTTGGGCTCTGTCGCCTGGTGCAGCATGTGCCACCACGGCAGCCGCCTCATCATCGCCCTCCTTCGTTGCCATCATTGTTACATCCTGACCATCTTTCGCATCCTGGCCATCTTTCGCATCCTGGCCATCTTTCGCATCCTGGCCATCTTTCACATCCTGGCCATCTTTCGCATCCTGGCCATCTTTCGCATCCTGGCCATCCTTCCTTTCCACGAACAGGCCATTGTCGTGAAGATACTGCACGTACTTCTGCGCGTATTCTAGCTTCTTCTTGGCCATTTTCGCGAGAGGGCCATCGCCGCCATTCAGGCCTAGATTGAGCTTGATAAATTCATCGGGCAACTGCTTTCGCTTCGCGTAGATCACGCTGAACTTGTAAATGCCCAAGAATTCGTGGTGATGTCTCAGCAAGTATGGCACTATAAACCTGTCATTCGAGCGATAGAGCGAACCCCACGCCTTGTTTAGCTTGATATACCCCGGAGACGGACTGTTCTTAACTCTTTTTTCGATAATAGAATGGATAGAGTAAGCGAACATCCAGAATTTGCTCTGGCCGACGTGGAAGACTTCCTCGCCAGAGATCCAAAAAGGCGGCATCAGGAACTGGAGCGGGATGACAGCGGACCACTCCCAGTCGACGACCCCAAGAATGTCAAAATTGTCATTGACAATAATATTGGACCACCGCAGATCAGTGTGGTTGAGAACAAAGGGGCCATGATTCTGCTCGTAGTCGATAGCGCCAAAGATAAACCCCTTGGCGTCGTGCAGGATCATCTCTTCGAGCTGTAGGGTTTTTAAATCCGTGCTCGTCGAGGGTTGCAGGTATGATTCGCGGATGAGACGGTACTGGAACAGCGCATAGTCGGCGGCCGATAAAAACATAGTAGATTTGGGTGGGCGTCGGCGCTTCTTCCAGCCCCCCGTGGGTGTCCATGTGTTACCTTTGTTGCCGAGATCCATCCGCAGCCCATCGAGGTGCATGCTTTGCATCTGGCCCAAGACTGGCTTGCCGGCTTCGTCCAGTGTGAGCGATCCACCCTTATTGAACTCGCAGCACACCAGCTCGGCAAAGACATCGCTAAGCTGGCCTAGGAGATGTAACCTCTTCTTATCCTCCGCCTCTATGTAGCCGACAAGGTCCAACCGGTCCCCAGCAATATAGTCAATGATCATGTACGCATGGCCAATTGGGTTGCTGTCGCTTGTTTTGACTGGCGGTTCTGGTCGTTGCACTTTGGCCTCTTCCCCTGCTTCACCGTCTTCAGCCTCGTTAGCCTCCTCTGGTTTATGCGCGACAACAGCTGGGCCAAACGCGTGCACGTGCGGCACTTTAATCTTAGTGTTGGCTTCGATATATCTATAAGAATAATTGAACAATTAGAAGTTATAAACTAAAAATAAGACAGAGAAATCAAAATTTAAAAAGAGAAATTAAAAATTAAAAATTTGACCTCTGTCCGGCGTGGGGATCTTAAAGATCATTCTGCCTCGCTGAACTCACCGAATCGTGGCCACCTCGCCACGGATCTTTTCCCAGGGATCGTGCACCGTGGGCAGCGTCGGTATGCGCACTACCCATTTTTTCGTGGGCTTTTCCGTGCCAGTATCCTTTGCGGTGTCCGGTTTGGGCGGAGCTGCGTCATCTTCTGGAGTGACTTCATCTCGAACATTGGCCGCGGTAGTGGCCGCGGTGCAGTGTTGTGCAGGGCTTGCTGTGTTATTGCTGTCCAGACCGGCGGTTACCTCAGCATCTGCAGCTGCAGCTGCCACCACCGGCTCGTCATCGTCGTCATCTATGAACTCGACAAAGAAGCACACATTAAAGCTGCCATGCGCGTTCTCTCTGAATATGCGGCAGGGCTTCCCGCCGTTGTGGAGCGAGGCGAGCCGGCATACGGCATCAGGGTCGATAGCCCCTATGAACGCCTTCTGACGCTCGACCTTTTGATCGTAGGTCGGGGGGAAGGTGTTGTCCATAGGAAAAACGTCCATGGCTGTTGCACGGTGGAGGCTGGGACGGTTGTGACGGTCAAGAATATCAAGAGGAGAAGTCCCGCCCTATTTCCAGCGACGGTTTAGGTAACCAGTTGTCAAGTCAGGGGCAAAGAGTCACATGACCACAACAGGAAGCCCCTTATTCTTCCCAGTTTTTGTCTCAAAGTCCGTGACGTCACACGTGATATTTCAAGTCCTAGACTATATACGTTTCGCTACCTACCGAATAACATCAAAAAAAATTAACGGCTTTCCAAAGCTTTTAATGTGTATCGAGTAGCCTTAGAGTTTTATAAAGAAACACTACCATTTCGTATTAAACTAAGTCGTAATACTACTCGAAATATGGACTAGGAATCTTGCGCCCCGCATTTTCTATTACAGCCTACATTTTAGCGGCTCAGAACAAAAGAAACCCCGATTCAAGTCTCTGGCGTATGTAGAGTTAACCAGTGATTGAATCTTTCAAAAAGAATAATCAACTTTTGCTTTACTGTACTAAATTGAGAGAAGTCATGATGTTTATAACTGTTGACTCGAATTGGAGACTCTGAGTGTGGACTGCATTTGTGCTCACCTGATAAAACAAAAACTGGGGAAAATAAGGCCCGTCGGGAAATCCCGAGAGCGAGTGGAGGAAGCAAGAATCGGTGTGGCAAGAAAACACCATATCGTGTCTTTCTTCTATAGCACTTATTTTTGTGCCTTGCTGTGTCGTTTATCTATCTTGTCTCCGATTCGTAGTGTGCCCCCCCGTCGCCAGGGCATCTCCTCTTGTTGCCAGGACTGCGTTCATATCTGGTATTCAGTTGTCTGGGCCTGTCAGCCCTGCCTAAGGAGGAAGAAAAGGCTATATTTATTTCGGGGTTTTTATTCTTTCTACTCCATGAGCTTTTGTCTCGGGCGGCTTTAATAAAGTAGACTAGCACTGTCTGTGACGATAAGAAAGCGCAACCATAACCACAGCACAACCTCAACTACGAACTATGTACGGCTGAAACATGCTCCAAATATTAGAAAAATCTAACAAGTCTCAACTTTCGAAACCCCGACTTCTACGGCCTAGTTGAATGTTTGACGGGAGGTCAAACTATAGACTCAGTGGAGAGGCGAAGATATAAACAGATAATGGCGGGCTAGCGTCGCACCAAATGGTTGTCTTGGCGCCTGTGTAAATAGTATGTCTGTTGATGTCACAGACCGTTTGAACCCAAATATAAACATTTAGCATCGAGCTGACACCCAAGGTAGCCTACAATATAGTATTCTTGATTCTTTTATAAACAAAGTTATATGTGGGAAGACTTTCTTATTCTACACTCTTTGTTTGTAGATTGCAGGAAATACCCCCAGTCGTTCAGCATAGCGCAGTATCCTGCCATCAATCTGCAAAAGACACAGCCAGCACCTTGGTAGACACTTTGTCGCGACCCGGTCGCTGTTATCGTCCAGTGGCTCTATAGCAAGAGAAAAGAACAGGCCTCGCCGGCACCGCAATCACATCATCATGAATTACCAACCACATCCTCTATAATCCATCGGTTGCATTTCAGACACGCACAACGCGCAGCCCGAGGTGCCGGATGGCGATGTTCTCCTCCACACCGGCGACCTCACAAACAAAGGAACATTTGCCGAACTGCAAGCGCAGCTGGCCTGGCTCTAGAGCCTGCCTCACCGTTACAAGTTAGTTATCGCAGTCAACCACGATCTGCTGCTGGACCCTGCGTTTGCTGAGCGACATCCCGACCGCATCCCAGACGACTCGTGCGGTGACGGCACGTCGTTGGATGATCTGGACTGTGGCGACCTCATCTGAATGATTGGCCTGTGGCCCCGGAGGTCTCTTCCTCGCTACAGGGGAAATCTACATCGCCGGAATGCGAATATACGGCGCGCCCTGGACTGAACAGTGCTGCGTCTTTGCATTCTAGTATCCGCCCGTTCGGGAACGCGTGTGGGCCAATCGCATCCCCGGCAACACGGACATTGTCATGGTCCACGGCCCGCCCAAGGGACACTGCGATATGGGAGATAAAGGGTGCCCGCAGCTTCTGCGGGAGATCAGGCGAGCACAGCCCGGGCTGGTCGTCTTTGGCCACATTCACGGCAACTACGGCCAGGAATACATTGTCCACAGCAAGGTCGAGGCCGCATATAGTGCTCTTGAGCTGGGAGACCGGCATCATGGGGGCTGCTGCTCTTATCTGGTGGCTACTATGCGACAAGGCGTTCGGATGGCTATATTCCTGCCATCCCGTCAATGGCACCCGCCTCGCGAATGCTGCTCTGATGATCGGACTCGGGGCGGACGGCAAGCCAAGTCTCCGAGAAGCAATCGAGGTCCAACTGTGACTGTACTTTTTTTCTCTATTCTTTTCTTTCTTTTATTTTCTTTTTCTCGTTTATGTCAAGATACCTTCAAAACATCATTGTATGCGTCTACCACTTTATTTTGTAATTTGAAAAGTGTCGAGTGTAGCATGTGATATCAAAGTCGCCTCGTCGGCGAGTGAGGTTCGAGGCTTATATGCATCACGTGACTGGGATTCTGGGTGTTTTTGCCCTATGTTTGCATGCATGAACGTCAAGTAGAATAAGGCGAAACGCCCACAAATAACCTGTGATCCCGCAACGAGAAGTTGTTAATCCATGATATCCGTGAGGGTGCCAAAGAGTACAGAGTACTCAGTAGCGGTCGGGCACACTGGCAGAAGCCAGGATCTGTGCGTGTTCGGTCTGCGGCAAGGTTAGGCTGGGCTGCATGGTTGACGTGTGCTATCGAAGCAGGGGGCAGCAGGGCAAGGATGCGTAACCTGCTGCATCCTATGTCATATGTCATTGCGAGCACTAGCAGTTCGGGATGGAGGATGGCTTGGGGTCTGACTAGGAGCGGTCTAGGCAATGCCAAAGATAAACGATAATAGGCAAGCCGAGTCTTGTGCTGGCTATCTCCCGCGGAAGAAACAAAGGCTACATACCGAGCAGGTGATTTCAACACCCGGTAGAGTGTGCCGGTGGGTGGTATCAGGCTACGTTTCGAGTTATTATCATCCCAGTGGCAGATGCGCTGCTGGTGTCCTACAGTGTAATATGCGTATATGTGTCTATATACACTGTGATTGTGAGTATAATATTCCGAGCAGCGCAGATGAATGACATGGGACGGTTTCAACGAAACCAAAGAGTATATTACGTGCACTGTGTACTGATCATCAGATATGCATTGTGATGCATTATGATACAAACCGACGACGCGCTGGTTGTGCCTCGTCAGCGTGCACTGCTCTCCTCACACGGTGTATATAGCACAGTGTAACTCGGCGGCCGAGGTGGTCCCGAGCTCTTTTCATTCCCACGAGGTCTTGCCGCGTGCTGGCACATCCCCACTCTTTGCCTCTTGTCTCCCATGAGCGAGGAGCTTAGGCTATCCTTGGCGCCTTCCACCTTTTATTGTCCAATCCCCGGTCGCTCTTTCCTCCGTACCACAACGGGCCCCCAACACATCCCCAACACACGCCTGGAGAAGTGAGAAACCCCGCTGCAGCGACCTGGAACAGCGCCAAACAGGGAAGGAGCTCTGGGCCAGCCATTCTCTCGCTACAGTACTTTCCCACATTCGAGTCCACCGCTGGCGTAATGAGCTGCCGTGCCTGGAGCCTGGCTGGGCCTTATGCGCGATAAGATGGAGTGGAGGAGAAAGGAGATTACAGCGCCTTGCTATTTTTGTATTCAAACATGTAAGATAACTCTTCCAGCGCCCATGAGGGGAAGTAGCGCGCAAGCACACATGCTTTTTATGCTGTTGTGGCCCTCTAAATCTGTCCAACCAGCGCCAATCGTTCTGCTTCTGCCTACTGAATACTGTTTATTATCCCTGTTTAGTGGTCCTTTTTTTGCGAACACGCAACAACACAATATCCACATCGTCGTTCATCCACACACACCAACACCCCTCCTCCTCACAACTACCACAACGACATATCGTGTATTTGTATCAACTACCGGTTCTTATCTCACCATATTCGCTTCCGTTTTTTGTCTTCTTATCGTCGCTCCTTGTCTCTTTCTCTTAATCACCGCCCCTTGTGCCGCCTCACTGCTGCACCTGATCGGCATTTCCTGTGAGCAACCCCCCCCCCCCTCCCCTGCGGCAACCCTGGCGAAATCTCGTCATTTGCTGCATTTTGCTGCTGTCCGTGTCTCGAGTCGCGGACCCGTGTGCTCCGATTCATATTCATTGTGCGCGTTGTTGGACGACTCTCTGCTGGTATGCTCCTGAATGACGTCGGTACCCCTCCTCCACGACCAGGCTTCACGACGATCTGCCCTCTCGCTGTCTCATTCCGGTGTTCCCCCGCGACGAGTCTGTCCGTATCGCCGCGACGAAAAGCCTCAATCTGTGCTTGCCACGAAATAGCCGCGCAGTTATAATCGCCAAATAGCACTACACAGCTGGCACCGAGTTTCTTTGCCTCAGCTACTCAGCATCTCCACACCACTGCTCGCCTCGACCAAGCATCCCTTGGGCTACACCACGCTGCCATATCTACCGCGTCCAGACACGGCCATCTCCGGATACACGGAAGTCGAGGGGCCGTGGCGCTTTGTCGTTTCCAACCCGGCCAGTCGTCTTCGCTTGGGTCTTGTGGCCGTTCAACCCCCGGCCAGGCTTCATAATCACGACAACCCGGCCCGCGTCACTTGATCAGCCGCACTCTCAGCCATCAGTAGCAGCTATCAGTAGTCATTGACAACCATCAACAGCCAGCAGCAGCCAGCATACCACGCACAATTGTCGGTCGGCGCCATACGGACTCGGACAGCTTGCATTCACACACAGCACGTACCTGTCGCTAACCCGGCGTTTGCCACAGTTCATACTAGACTGTTGATATACCCACGACATCATATCTTGTTTCCAGCATTGACGACTGCATATATAGACGGTATATAGACGGCGTCCATCGATACCAGGACTTGTAAAGGGCCAGGACGCGCTTGCTGCAGCTGTCCGGCAGTTCATTTCGATTCGAGTTTCTTTGTTCTCTTTTCGTCATTCGATACCCGATAGCCCAATATCCACCGACTGTCTCTCTTCCTCCCCTGTCCTTCTCTTACCTCAACAGGCGGCATACTGCGTTTCCTTCGATCCGATAGAGTCTCTACCCCTACGATCTTCACACAGTGCTCGAGTCCCTAGGTCCGGCATTGAGGCGCATAAGATCGCGCACACTACCTCAACGTCAAAATGTTTTGGAAATTTGGCGGCTACGCCAATGTCTCCCCCGTCGATGCCATTCTTGACCGCCCCGATTTCACCCTCGAGGAGCTGCTAGACGAGAGTGAGCTTATTGGTGATCTCAAAGTCCACAACACAAAGCTCCTCGAATACATCCGCCAACCGGACATTATCAACCGCCTTCTCGACTTTGTCGTTGCGCCCAAGGTCGAGGTTGGTCCAGAGGCCCCCGAGGAGAAGAAGGAAGATGATTCTGCACCGGTAAACGAGGAGGCTGAACGGGGTCGTCCCCGGGCGTTGGCCTTTGGCCGGTCCCGTGCATCGTCATCCGCGACCGACAATTGCATTGATGAGGAGGACGATGCCGAGAAGAAGCGCACCAGATACGCCTACGTGTCTTGTGAGATCCTCTCGTCGGACAGCTGGGCCATCTGCGAGGCAATAATGGACCCATCCTACCGGCCTCAACTGCACAAGTTCTGGGAGTTCCTCAAGCGGCCAGCACCGCTAGACCCTCTTCAGGCAAGCTACTTCACAAAAGTGAACGAGTCCCTCTTTGACCGCAGGGTCGAGGAGATGGTCGACTTCCTCAAGATCGCAGACAACGCCGTCCAGGACATGCTTCGTCATGTCGACTGCCCCATGATCATGGACCTACTTCTCAAAATCATCACCCTTGACCGGCCAGAGGCTTACCAGGGCATTGTCGAGGTAAGTCAATTTCCGGCTACCAGTCTTCTGGTCTTTGCAATTTACAACACAGTACTAACTACCTCCTCCCAGTGGCTTTATACTCAGGACATTATGCCGACACTCATCTCTTTCCTCCGCCCCGAGAACAGCTGGGCCACCCAGACATCTGCCGGCGACTTCATCAAGGCCATCATAACCGTATCTGCTAATGCCACACAACACGAGCAAACATGTATCGGCCCCAACGAACTCACTCGCCAGCTTGTCTCCCACCCTTGCATCGATGAGCTTATTGGCTACATGCTCAAGGGCGGCAATGCACTCACTGTGGGTGTCGGCATCGTCATCGAGGTCATCAGAAAAAACAACTCCGACTACGACCCCGATGTCGGTACCGAGGCCAACTCCATCCCGTCCAGTCGCGACCCCATCTACCTCGGCACCCTCCTTCGCATGTTTTCCCAGAATGTGCCCAACTTTATGCACCTGATGGACAACGCTCCTGCGCAACGGTCCCGTCTCAACTCTACGTTTGGGGGCAGGATTGAGCCTCTCGGTTTTGACCGCTTCAAGACATGTGAGCTAATGGCTGAGCTCTTGCACTGCTCAAACATGGGACTGTTGAACCAGGCTGGGTCGGAAGATCTCATTGCTGTGCGCGACGCACAGCGGAAGCGTCTCCGGGCTGAGGGCAAGCTTACCCCGAACAAGGGCGAGGAGGCTTCCCCTTCCAGCACCGATATGCTGACCATGGGCCTCACCCATGCCTCACCTTCCGACGAGGGGCGCCGGCTCGAGGTCACCAACGCGACTGCTACCGACGACGATGGTTTTGAGGAGGTCACACATTCTGCCGGCCTGAGTGAGGAACAACAACTGCCAAACCAGCCACCCCGGCCATCGCAATCGTTTATGGACAAGGATGAGGACGATTTTGTCGACGAGCCTCTCAGCTCGCCCCGTCTCAATACCCACGACGACAAGGTTCTGGATGACCTGGATCGCCAGTTTGACGATCCGGATATGATTGTCGCGCCACTGTCGCCTACAAAAAAAAAGAGCGTTGCCGTTGACGAGACCGACGCCAAAATGGAGGTGCCTCCGCTATCCCTTGGTCACAAGGAGGACACGATGGACACTTCTGATGACTTCGTAACGGAAGCTACGGAGCCGGCATTGGGCGATGAGGCGAAGAGAATGGTCCCTGATCTTAAGGGTGATGATTCCGACTCTTCCATCCTCTTCACCCCTACCATCTCCAGCATGGCCGACTCTCTCGGCAGACGCACCCCCAGCCCACCACCTGAGATTGCAGCACCAGCCATCGAGGAGCCCGCAACCGAAACCCCTGCCAAAGAGGATTCTACCACTGAAGCATCGTCTACTTTGGTAGAAGACGCCAAAGAGGCCGTGGACGAGGCTACAAAGGTGGAGGTGGAGAAGCCAAGCGCCGAGACCGTATCGGCTCCTATCGAGGCATCTACCGAGACTGCTGCCGATACTTCGAGTGGTACGCCGGCTTTCCTTGCTGTATGCCCCCCCAAGCCAGAAGATGTGGCTACCGAGAAGGAGGCGTCGGCTACACAGGAGCATGCGGCAGAGGCCGAAAACGAAGCAGACTTTGGTGACGCTTCGATTATCGTTACTCACCAGCCTTGCGAGACTGGCGTCACCGGCGACGAGACAACCGAAATGCCCGTCCCGGATCCCGTTGTGGGTGACTACCTCAAGATGCAGTTTGTGGACCACCGTGTCGTGCCCACTATTCTTTCGTTCTTCTTCTCCTACCCATGGAACAATTTCCTCCACAACGTTGTGTATGACATCGTGCAGCAGGTCTTCAACGGCCCCATGGACCGCGGCTTCAACCCACATTTGGCTATTTCGCTCTTTGAGTCTGCCGACATCACGGCCCAGATCGTCAACGGCCAGGCCGTGTCGGATCAGTCTCAAGCCGCTACGAGGATGCGCATGGGCTACATGGGCCACCTGACTCTAATTGCAGAGGAGGTTGTCAAGTTTACGGAACGGCACCCCGCCGAGCTGCTGTCAGAGACTGTTGTGATGAAAATCATGTCGCCTGACTGGACAAACTACATTGACGGCACACTGACCGAGACTCGGGAACGCGACAACGCCACACTTGGCGGTGTTCGCCCCGAGGTGACCATGGGCAACCAGGCACCCAACAACGGTCTCGCGGAAGCAGGCCTCAGCTCGTCGCTGGGCATGTCTGCAAATTTGGGTGCCTCGAACGCTCTTGCCGAGGCCGGTCTCAACGGTGGCCTCGATATGCATGATCAGCAGGGCAGTAATGACGGACCCTTCTCCATCAGTGCTGGTATTTCTTCGGGCTTCCACAGCTCTAGCGACGAGGAGGAAGACGGCGATGATGACAACGACGAAGACATCAACAACGAGGTTAGTATCTCATACGATAGAAGCGGCAATGATGGCGACCAGCGGTATTATGAGTTTCCAAGACAGCAGATGGGCGGCTACGACCGGTATGCTATGTTTGAGAGCGGTAGGATGGACGCAAGCTGCGGCGACATTGCCGACTACGACTTTGACGATAATTACGATAGCGACGACGACATTGTGATCCACGCCGAAGACAACGGAGATGACTACGGGAATGAGTTTGACGCCATGCAAGCGCCGCGGCAGCCACGGTACCTACAACGGGAGCCAGAGCCAAGTGGTTCGTCAGAGAGTGTACATGTCGAGACGCTTGAGAAGGAAGACGACTTTGAAAGGGTGCATGACGCGGAAGACGATACGCTAGGAAGGCTTGGCGCGCCGAATAGGGGGCCGGCTGTGCCACAGATGTATCAGGGGTGGGGAGGCAGTGTTGCGCACCACTTCAATCGGCTAGGTTCTGATGGCGGTGCGGATGCAAATGCCGAGGAAGACGACGATACGCCGATGGCTGGATAGAGGGGAGGCTTTTGTATGATAGCTTGGGTATATGGGTGGGCGTTTGGGCTTGAAGCATTTCTGTACGGTGTATGATTAGACTTGTGCTGTTGTTTCTTTATTACTGTCATATCTGTTGCATTGACTAGACACGAGTGGTTTTGGTCTTTGTTTTTGGTTCTCTGGGTCTCTGGGTCTTTAGGTCTCTGGGTCTTTAGGTCTCCTTCTTTAGTCCCCGGTCTCTTGGTCCTCCATCAACACTACGTCCTCGGACACGCCATCTCGACATGACGACAACTACAAATGGACTCGCTTATGCTTCTGCTTCACCTTCTTCTGGATACCGCCGCTGGTCAATGGAATATGCTCGCATGTGATGGATTGTGGATAGGACCGATGAGGTTGAAGGGTGCTCTGTACTGTGCAGTGCAGATTTGCTGACATTTGATATCTAGTTCCGTGCATACACCGATCCCTTGAACTCGTCAAACTCGCTACTGCCACCGGCCATACCGCCCCCGCCCCCTCCTCCACCACTCAACATTCCTCCATCACGCGCTCGCCAGCTGCTTGCGGCAAGACTGGCCATGAACAAGCGCAATGCAGAGGCGGCAGAGCAGGAAGGTAGCAAGGACGCGGCAGCCACGGGCCACACTGACGACAACGGGTTTTATGATGGCGACGTGGGTAGTGCCTCTCTCCTCGCTGATTCGGGCTCAGGCTGGGGCTCGGGCTCGGGTTCCAAGTCACTTGCCAGCACGCTTGACCCCACCAACTCGCAGCCTCTGCGCAACCCCTTTGCCGACGACGAGGACGACGAAATTGACGGCGATGATGATAACGACGATGATGACGACGACGACGAGGTTGGTCTGAGCAGCAGTGACGTTGGCCGTGTAGGTCTAGGCTGGAACCGCGGCGGGTGGTGGCGCAACATGGTGCGTCGCGACCGTAACAACAACAGCGTCGGTGGTGCTGGCAACAATACCGCGGACTCGACGTCGTTTGCCCACGATAACTTTGGCGACGGCCGTGACAGCAGCGACGACGACGGCAACTCGTCGGGTGACAATGACGACCTTGGCCGCGGCGACCAGAAGCACCGGGCGGTTTCGGGCCTGGACGATGTCGATGATGTCGACGATGTGAGTGATGTCGACGACGAAGACGACGAGGAGTTTGGCGACTTTGCCATGCCCGAGTCCGGCGGCGCATCGGGCGACGCAGGCGCTGCTGCTACGGGCAACCCAAAACGCAACAGCGGCGGCCTGCTCTTTGACCGCGACCGCGACACGATTCTCTTCAAGCCGCTCGCGCTGCACCCGACGGCGCCGTCGTCTTCGTCCACCGCCCTGTCCGGCACAACCGCCACCGCCGGCGGCAGCCTCTGGCGCCTGGGATTCCTCGGTGCCGGCTCCACGTCGCCGCCGTCCAACTCGAGCAGCAGCTTTGGCTCCCACTTTGCCGGCAGTGCTAGCGGCCAGGCCGACTCGTCCGCCAAACCTGCACAGTTGGCGTCTGCCCACGGCGATGACGAGCTCGAGGTCCTCGGCGAAGACGGCCAGCGCGTCGCGCGCGTGACGGAAGCAGTCAGCCGCACCAGTCTGGAAGACCTTGACGAGGACGAGGTTGTTCTATAGAGATTTCGTATTTATATTTTTTGTGGGTTTTTTTGTGTTTTGTTTTGTTCGCTACTTGGATGTCAAGGCATCGATGTTCATGGTAATGGGTTCATGTTGATGCGGAAAGGATACTGTTAAACTGATGTACTGATGTACTGTCTTGTTTTCTTGCTACTTCTACTTGTTGTATCGCTGTCATGTATATTCTCATATTTGTTTTTTGTCTGTCATCTATTCTGTCTGTCCTGTAGCTGTATCTTTTATTCGGTTGAATGTCGTCGCGGTATCATTTCGGGTTTGTATTATGTGTATCTTGTTGGCTATAGAATATCTTCACCAATGGAGTAAAAAAGATGACACGCGCGCACTGCAAAAATGAAATTAAAATACATACAAAAAGACAAAAAAAAAACGTACAGCAGAGGGTATTCGCTGGTCGTCACCGACCCAACTACTAATCCGCCGATCACTGGTTTAACTAGGGGAGAGCGGACGGGATCCCGTGCTTTCCAGTATCTATGGCCGTACGTGGAAGAACGTCTGGGTAGTAGAGTATATATAGGCAGTTTTGGCCATCTATCACAGCACCAAGCAAATCGCCATGTCCAACAGGTTTAAGGTAATCCAATATACCGATTGAAGTTCAAGGGTCCATTCTATTGAGACAGCCGCAACAGCAAAATAAAAAATCATAATATAAATCATAATCAAAACTGAAAATCAAAAATCAAAGGTGCCGTGTATACAATTTCACTCCGGGTATCAAGTAAGGAATGAAAGGGAAGAAAAGGAAAGAGAACGAAAGCAAAGGCCATGGAGACAGCCAAGAAACTGACAAGGGCGACTCAAAACTGACAACTGAAAACCAAAATCGAAATCAAAGCCAAAAGCCAAAAGACACAGGAGTAGCAGATTGCAGTCGTGAATCGGTGGGGATCGTGTATAAACAAGAAGTAACAAATTAGACATCAAAAGACCAGGCCATCGGCTTCGGCATCACCACTATCAACCCCTAGCCGCGCTTCCGAGCCACATCCTTGGCGCCCAGGTCCCAGTCGGCGCCAGTCATGGTGGCATTGGCCATGGCTTTGACGTCGTCGTCGCCGCCGTCGTCGGTCCGCTCTTGGTCCAGCAGCGGGATGCCGTCGATGCCCTTACGGCCGTGCTCGCGCTCGTCGTCGTCGTCGCCCGTCTCGGACAGCGGCTCCAGCGGCGGGCTGGTGAGGTTGCTGTGCGTGCCATCCACAATGGGGCTGGACTTGCCATCACGTCCGTCTTTGCCGCCGCCGCCGCCCTCAGCAGCCTCAACAGCAGTGCTGCCTCCGCTGACCGACTCGGCATGCCATTTTGCCACCTCTTGCCGCATGCTCTCGAGCTCCTTCTGGAAGCGCTTGCCAAAGACGTCAATGTAGTAGGTAGCTCCGTTGTAGATGCTCCAGGTGAAGACGCCCATGAGGAAAAGGGAGCTGGCCCAGCGGTACGAGAACCAGAGCGGGCACGGCAGCATGGTGCACACGGCGTATGTGTACTGGATCAGCATAAACGCCGACTCCTGCAGCGCGTCCGGCAGCGACAGCACAAACTTGCCGATCCAGGTCTTGCTGTACGACTGGCGCAGCCACGTGAACGAGGTGGGCCGGCCGGCGGCAATCTTCTCGCGGCGGCGCACGGTGATGAAGAAGTAGTAGGACAGCTGCCAAAACGCATACGGGATGCTCGACCAGGCCAGCATGGACAGCACGTTGGCATAGGCATTGTCGCTGCCGGGGAGCGCGGTGCGGATGGCGTAGACGGCGGGGAAGCGGTCGCGCTGGTACGCGGGCTGCACGAGATGCACCACGCAGTGCAGCGTGGCGCACGGCATGACGTGGATGAAGAGCGACGTGACCTTGTCGAAGCTGTGGAAGACGAGCGAGTTGCGCCACATGACAATGGCAACGGCATTGTTGCCAAAGGCAAGGCAGTAGCAGGCGACAAACAGCCGCTTCGAGCCGGGGAAGACCCAGAGACTGAGGATGAGCAAAAGGTTGACAAAGTAGCACAGGTCGGCCAAGAAGTAGTGGTAGCCGCGCTTGTGGTAGGTGAAGAAGCGGATGGGCATAAAGTACAGGATCTGCACCGTGTACCACAGGTGCATAAACTCGGGCATGCCGCCCATCAGGTAGCCGCTGACAAAGATGTTGAGGACGCCGCAGATAAACGACACCTTCTCGCGCATTGTAATCACCTTGGTGTCGTTCCACCGCCGGCCCAGCTTCTCGACGCTCGTCCGCATGCGCTTGCGGTACCGGTCCAGCTGCTCGTCGGCCGAGGGCACGCGGTGCCGCCACTCCTCCACCATGCGCTCGCGCGCCACCTGGCTGCGCGTCTTGATGGCATCGCGCGACTTCTTGAGCTTGCGCGTCTGTGCCGAGATGCCCTTGGAGATCTTCTCCAGCTGCTGGGGCAGGGCAAAGTTGTCGAGCAAGTCAAGCATGGTGAGCCGGTCCAGGGGCGGGATATCCCAGTCCTCCTGGTACGAGCTGCTGCCCGAAAAGGACGGGTGGCGAGATGCGCCATACTGCGGGCTGTGCGGCGCACTCATCGAAGTAGGGCCCAGCATGGGCGTGTCGGCAATGGCATGCTCGGGGCTAATCTGGGGAGAGCCGATGGGAGAGGCTGCATCGCCTGCATCGCCGACATCGCCTGCATCTCCAGCAGTGTGGTCGGCCTCGGCGGCTGCGGCACTGCCTGTGCTGCTACCGCCCTCGGGTGTGAGGGCAATCTCGCTGTCGGTCAGGGTGTCGTCGGCCGAGGACTTGTGCGAGGGGGGTGTTGGAAGAGGTGCGCTCGAGAGAGCGCCAGGCCCAGACTCTGCCATGTCGGAGAGGGTGAGTCGTCGAAACCGTTTACGGTCGTTGTGGTGGAATGAAACCTTGCGAAGGGCCTCTGCACCGCGGAGAACAAGAACGTCAGCCATGTCAAGCACGGAATGGGTATGTGTATATGTTGTGGTGTTGGGTGGGTGCCCCGAGAGGGGGGGGGGACGTGAGGATGATATTGCAACTATGTGTCCATCGATGAAGATGCGTATAATGAAGAGCAGGCAGCAGAGAGGAATGGCCGGAGGGAGACCCCGCGAGAATAGGGCAAGATAAGACTAGGGCTTGACGATGATAGGCAGGCAGGCTGTGTGCAGCGTATAATGTGTAATAATAGCGGCCTCAAAAAGGCAGAAGGTAGAATGAAGAAGAAATAAGGAAGACGGGAGACGGAAGACAAAAGACGAAAGGCGACAGAGGGGTGGCCGCCTCGGACGACGAGATCCAAAAGGGAAGAAAGGGTCACTTACACTTGGGGCAGGCAGGAGTCCCACCCGGCCTTTTTGGTGGGAGGAACAAACAACGATACGCCGGCGCGATGGAATATGGACACGGCAGTAGTCGGGAATCCGAGTGATAACTAGAAAAAGACGAGGAGACGGAACAAAGAGGAGGGGGGATTGTCGAGGAGGAGGATGTCGAGCTGGGCGGTGTAGCGCGTTGGATGTCAACAATTGCCAGGTGGAATCTGGCCAAGATCTTCCAGTTACAGTCTTCGGCAAAGCCAATGTTGTCGATGGTGGCTGCGGCAGTCCAAAGTCGGGGGTGATGGCGTTGACGTTGAGGGGTGGGCAACGAGACGAGACGAGGTGCAGTGCGAGAATGCTTGTGATCGCGTATGCCTGGCACGAGGATAGGGAAAATGCTGGGAAGGGAAGGAGCCTGGCCCAAACCACAGATGTCATATGACCATATTGGGACTAGTGCGGTCGAGCTGGAGTCGAGTGGATATCCGGTTTAGAGGCTCCACTAGCGCATCGTGGCAAGAGCCAGCCTTGTGGTTGGCCGAAGACGAGAGCAACGGACGGCGACAAGCAGACGAGAAGCAGTGCGAGAAACACAGCGTGACGGCGAGTAGGTGGCATAGACTGGTCCGCGTATGCAGTGTGATTGGACTTCCGCTTTAAAGTATTTTAAAAGTACTCTATATTGTAAGCATGATGTGCTAGTTCTGGCTGAGATGGCAGGTGATAACTTTGAAGCTGCTAGTGTCGATAGCACCAAGGTGACGAGCACACTGATGCAGCTGTTGGATTGAGTAAAATATAACAACTACCGGGCCATGCCGCTGTCGAGTTCTCTTGCGTCGCATATTAGTCAGCCATGGCCGCAGATTGATCGCAAGTAATGGCTCTTTCCTGATTAGTCGGCAGCGGTCGTCTGTCTCGGTGGGAAGGTACAATGGACAACTATAGATCCGAGTAGAATAAGAGCGTGCTGTTAAGGCTGTATTTATCAGCCGTCGTTTGATGGTAGACAGTGCTGGCAATAGGCGATGGGCCGGTCAACTCACTTAATATTATGTATTTATTTTATTTTTATTTTATGGTAAATAACGATAAATTAATGTTTAAAAACCCCAGATAATCAAAATAATATCAAAAGAGATAGACAAATATATATAAAAAAAAGACAAAGAGACATAACCAAGATATCACGGGAATGTAAAACAAACAATAAACATTACAAACAAAATAAAAAAAGCTGCAAAAAAAAGACAAAAAAATTGGTAGCTTCTCTTTGTATAGCGTGTCATCCTTAGTGCAGGGGCCATGCTAATCTTCTCCTGTGTAATGTGTTAGTAAATGGGTATTTTCTCGGAATCGAACGCTGGACGTTGGGGGAGACATACTGTATCGTTTCAAATTGACCAAATGCCCGAAGGCGAAAGAACGAAGGGTTAACTCCAGTTATATACCATAGCCCGCACCAAAGCACCCCTGTATTTTACCAGTCCACGTGACCTAGCGCGTCAGCTACAGTGCAGCGCCCTACCCCCGCGCTTTGCGCAGGCCGAGCTGCTAGAGTCGCGTAAATCGCACGACTACGAAAAAGGAGCAACCACGAGTGTCGCGCCGCGATATTGAGATACTGATTGCTGCCCCCTCTGATCACCACCCGCCAAACCCGAACCGACCTGCGCGCCGGCCGACGACGCAACACGCAACACACAACACCAACCCATACGCTGCTCGACTTGCAGTAGAATGCAGGCTCTTTAATCTACGCTACACTTTACAGCTCCGCGTCGACACCACCCCAGCCCAACGCGCCCCGAGCCCTCGACTTCTCGCCATCCGCCTCCGCCGAACCTCGACTTCCCGAGCGGCCGCCCCGGTCGCCGCACTCCGTCGCCAGCATGGGAAAGCTCAATCGCTTGGAGTTGTTTAGTGCGTCTCCCTTTATTGCTGATGCTGCTCGCCGTTATCGCCATGGTGCTGCACGCCGCCAGCACGCGACTCTCCATCTCGTCCTCGTCCTAGTCGTCATTGCTAACGATATCCAGACTTCAAGTCCTACAAAGGCCACCATACCCTCCTCTTTGGTGACTCCTACTTCACATCTATTGTCGGCCCCAATGGCTCCGGCAAATCAAATTCGTATGTCGGCCCCAGCTGCATCTGGTACCCTCCGTGGCCATTTCTGCTCACTTCTGCCCACTTTTGACCGCATCTAACCCTTGTAGTATGGATGCCATCTCCTTCGTCCTCGGTATCAAGTCCTCCCACCTCCGTTCCAGCCAACTTAAAGATCTAGTCTACCGTGGACGTGTCATGGAGACATCAAAACCCAGCGAAGACGACGCCAACGGCCACGCCAACGGTCATGCAGATGGCGCAGATGGCCCTGACGACGACGACGACGACGATGCCGGTGATGGAAAAAAGGCCGGTCGCAAGGACCCAAAGAATGCCTGGGTCATGGCCGTCTACGAGGACGACGCTGGCGACACACACCGGTGGAAGCGCACAATCACCAGCGGAGGATCTAGCGAGTATCGCATCAACAACCGTGTTGTCAACGCTCAGGAGTACAACACCGCTCTCGAAAACGAAAACATTCTTATCAAGGCCCGCAACTTCCTCGTGTTCCAGGGCGACGTCGAAGCCATTGCATCGCAGTCCTCCCAGGAGCTCACACGCCTCATCGAGCAGATCTCGGGCAGTCTCGACTTCAAGCCCGAGTACGAGCGTCTCAAGGCCGAGGCGGAGCAGGCTATTGAGAACCAAAACTTCCACCTCACCCGCCGCCGTGCTATGAATGCCGAGATGAAGCAGTACCAGGAGCAAAAGGCCGAGGCCGAGAGCTTCCAGCGCAAGCTCAATGAGCGTGATGACGCCATTGTCGACCAGATGCTGTGGAAGATCTACCACTACCAAAAAATCATGAACAACTCCAGCGACGCAATCCAGGAGCACAACGCCAATCTCGCCGAGTTCCGCCGCAACCTCCAAGACGCCGAGGCAAAGCTCGAGGAGGCCCGTGCCGAGCAGGCCGCTGCCAACAAGGACGCATCCCGTGTCGAGCGTCGCATCCGCCACAAGGAGAGAGAGATCGAGGAGGAGGAGAACAAGATTATCCCCGTCTCTGAAAAGGTCGAGCAGCTGTCCAGCGACATTGCCCTGCTCAAGCAAAAGATTGCCTCTGCGTCCGAGGAGCGCGACGCGCAGGAGGCAAAGGTGCAAAAAGCCGAGAAGGAGATTGCCGTCGTCGAAAAGGCCCGCCAGCAGTTTGAGAAGCAGTGGAAGGAGCAGCTGAAGAAGCAGGGAAAGGATCTGAGCGACGACGACCGCAAGGAGTACCACGCCCTGCGCTCACAAGTGCGTGCCAAGTGCGCCGTCGAGCTTGCCGACCGCGACAACATCCGCCGCCAGCTCAAGAGCGACGAAGTCACCGTCAACACCATCAAGGGCAACGTCGACAGCCGCCAGGCCAAGGTTACCAAGCTTGAGGCCGAGCTCGACACCATCAAGGAGCGCCACAACACCAGCGAAGAGGATGTACGCAAAATGACCCAGGATGTCGACACTGCCAAAAAGACGTACAACCAGGCCAAGTCGGAGCGCGTGCGTGTGAACAACGCTGTCACCGAGCTGGAGGAGCAGATGCAGGATATCGCCACGCGGCTAGAGACTGCCCGCTCAGGAATGGTCCAGAGCCGGAGGGAGACGAGAATGAAGGAGGTCGTCTCCCAGATGCGCCGTATCTACTCGGGTGTCCATGGCCGCGTTGGCGAGCTGTGCAAGCCCAAGCAAAAGAAGTTTGACGAGGCCGTAGTGACAGCCCTCGGCCATGACTTTGATTCCGTCATTGTCGACACCGAAAAGACCGCCGCCGAGTGCATCCAGTACCTCAAGGAGCAGCGCCACATGCCCATGACTTTTATCCCTCTCGACAACGTCAAGGTCAGCACGCCCAACACAGCCATCAAGGGCATCCAGGGCGCACGGCTCACCATTGACACCATCGACTTTGACGCTGCACTCGAGCGCGGCATGGCCTTTGCCTGCGGCGGCTCGGTCATCTGCGACTCCATGGATGTGGCCAAGAACATTGTCTACCAGAAGCGCCTGCCTGTCAAGGCTGTCACGCTCGAGGGCTTCCTCATCAACCGCTCTGGTACGATGACGGGTGGCCGCATGCCCGACCAAAAGGGCAACCGCGGCAAGCGGTTCGCCGAGGAGGATGTGCAGAACCTGGAGCGCGTCTACGAGAAGAAGCGCGCCGACCTTGAGAAGCTGCCCAAGCCAAGCCATCTCTTGCACCACGAAAAGGTGCTCAATGACGAGCTGGTGCACCTCGAGCAGCGTCTGCGGTCTGTACGGGCCGAGCTGCAGGCATTTGAGAAGAACCTGGCCAGCAAGAAGAACGAGGTTGACGAGGAGAAGCAGCAGCTGCGCGAGCGCGAAAAGAGGCACGCTGACGAGGCAGCCAAGCTGGCAAAGACACAAAAGGCCGTGACGCAGACCGAAGCTGCCATCACCAAGGTCGAGGACAAGGTGTTTAGTGCTTTCTGCAAGAAGCACGGCTTCAAGGACGTGCGCGAGTACGAGGCGCAGCAGGGCAGCCTGGAGCAGCAGGCAGCCGAGAAGCGCAGCGAGTTCGAGGTCCAGCTGCAGCGTCTCAAGTCGTCGATGAGCTGGGAGACGGCGCGTCTCAAGAGCACAAAGGACCGCGTCGAGCAGATGGAGCGCCGCGCGGCATCGCTGTCCAAGGATCTGAAGGAGTACAAGTCGGAGAAGAAGCGCATCGAAGAGATTATCGCGCAGGCCCAGCGCGACGTCGACCGGCTGCGAAGCGACCTGGAGACGATGCAGGAGGAGACCAGCGAGATGGCCGACAAGGTGGCCGATGCCAAGGCCGAGGTGCAGACATGGCACCGGGAGATGGACTCGCGGCACAAGGAGATCAACGGCCTCGAGACCGAGGTGCAGAAGAACAGCACGGCCAAGTTTGCGCTGCTGCGGCGGTGCAAGATGGAGCAGATCCAGATCCCGCTGGACGAGGGCTCGCTCGACGACCTTCCCAACGAAGACCAGCTGCTCAACCAGGAGGCCGACATGATGGACATTGACGAAGGCGACGACGGCGCCGACGACGGCGCGATGCGCGTGGCCATGGAGGACTACGGCATCGAGGTCGACTTTGACCGGCTCGGCGACGACAAGGACGAGCAGGACGTCGACGTCATTGAGGAGCGCCTCGAGGCCAAGATCCTGGAGCTGTCGTCGGAGCTCGAGCGACTCAACCCCAACATGCGCGCCATTGAGCGCCTCGAGTCAGTCGAGACCAAGCTGCGCGACGTTGACCGCGACTTTGAGGACAGCAGGAAGGTTGCGTACCGCATCAAGTCCGACTTTGAAGAGGTCAAGAACCAGCGCACCGACGTGTTCCGCAAGGCCTTTACACACATCCAGGAGCAGATCACCGAGGTCTACAAGGAGCTCACGCGCACCGAGGCGTACCCGCTGGGCGGCCAGGCGTACCTGGACATTGAGGCCGAGGGCGACGAGCCGCCCTACCTCAGCGGCGTCAAGTACCACGCCATGCCGCCGCTGAAGCGCTTCCGCGACATGGAGCACTTGTCGGGTGGCGAGAAGACCATGGCGGCCATGGCGCTGCTGTTTGCCATCCACAGCTACCAGCCGTCACCGTTCTTTGTGCTGGACGAGGTGGACGCGGCGCTCGACAATGCCAACGTCGACAAGATCAAAAAGTACATTCGCGAGCACGCCGGCCCGGGCATGCAGTTCATCGTCATCAGTCTCAAGCCCGGCCTGTTCCAGGACAGTGAGAGTCTGGTGGGCGTGTACCGTGACCAGGACGTCAACAGCTCAAAGACGCTGACCTTGGATGTGAGTTTTTTCTTCTTTCTTTCTCTTTTTTCTTTCTTTCTGTTGGTATACCAAATGATATCCAATACTAACTGGCCAGCTCCGCAAATACGTCTAATCAAAATAACGAGTGTGGACAATACGGGCCATGAGTTTGGCCTGGTTGTCAGCGCTCTCGGCGCGTCGTGATGGTTTGCTTTTGTGTCGTGTAAATACGGAATGCTGCCCTGTTCTATTTTACTCGCTCTTTTCTCTACTATTTCGTTCTCATGTTTGCTACAAGGCCAAGGGTGGTGATGGATGGACGGATCTCGAGGATGTTTGTACGTTTATTGTCTTTTTTCCTTTGCTCTTTTCTTTTCCTTTTCGTCTCGTCTTTTCCCCTTTCTCTTTCGCTTCTTTGCTTTTTGCTTGCTGCTTTTCGTTGCCTTCCCCCCTTCTTTACTTTGATATGTCCAGCGGAGTTATTTTATATTATCTGAGAGGGCTGTTTGTCCTTGTCTATACGAACAATGTTCTCTTTACCATCTCTTCATCGGTCGTATGCTTCCTGTGTCCTGCCATGCCGCGCCATCCATGTCCTGCAGCTGCAATGCTTTGATACCCAATCCAGCATCGGGCGTTACGTCCAATGGCTGGCTTACACGATGCCAGGGTCTAGACAACGCTTCAATGCCAAGCGCATTCTCTGCTCTCTGCTATATTCTGTGTGCTTTTGACTTTTCTAGAACCGCAGCATGACGTCTCGTCCAGATGGCCGCCGGCTGTCATCGGCGCATCGACGGCGGGTTTGGGGATTATGGAGTAAATGGCAACAGGCTAAACGGTATTTTTCTATTTGCCAGCTTCTACACGTATCTCAAGCGTTCTACGGGGTATTCTTCCTCTATTCTTCTGCTCAGTATTGACCTAACTTCCCTGACGCATAATTAATAACTGTCTTACATAATGAAATCGAGAAATGCGCGCACAGTGATTAGCTGCGCATTTCGTCGGTTTGTAGTAGCAGGAACGCGGTAGCGTAGCTCCTTCTTCTTTGGGCAATGACCTCTACAGCCGGAGCAGACACGAGGCTGCCTGCCGACCAACGGCGGTATCTCTATATCAATTGCAATCGCATCGCACATGCTATCTTTCTTATCGTGCCGTGTCGCGTTGCAGATCGCGCCTTCCGTTGGCTACTAATTGCACTTTGACGTTGACTCCTGCAGTCAGATCTCAGATATAAAAGGAACACCCGGCGCACCTGCCGTGAACTCTTGTGCCAATCGCGGAAGGAGCGACCCTGGTGTACCTTTTTGGCCCTTTTTGGCTCTTTTTTGTTCCTTGTTCCTTAATAGGTTGTATAGTAGTAGGCCTTAACATGCCTTGACGGGCTTTAACAGGCTGCTTCATTGATCAAAAACACGTCCCCTAATTCGCCGTTTTCCCATGTTGGCACAAGTGTATGTTAGTCGATTGGTGCGAAAGCCGGAACAGAAAAATTTGCCATTTCTTTGGGCCCCACTGGCGTTTATTGTGGATCCTTCAAAGAGTCACCTTGTTCGCAGTATTGCCTTTTTAGTCGACCCTTGGTATTTGTACAGTAGGCAAAGTGCCATTAAGTGCTTTTTTGTTCTCTTTCTTGCAAGGAAGGAAAGTACGCTCCACGCTCTTTCTCTTTTCTGAACAAGCCCGAAAGTGTACGCTGTATGTTTGAGTCAGCGAGTTAGCCCAATAGCCCAACTTCTCCCCAAACTATCACGAACTTCACGACCTCGCATACAGCGCTCTCACGACCCGGTGCTGACTCTACCACCGTCCGCCTTTTGCCACAAACTCTCACCCGCCTTGACTTACACGCCCGGCACCAACAAATCTGCACTTTACCGCGCCGAGTATCCCCTCTATTGCGCCCGGCATACGCCTTCCCCCACCTTGACTCGGCGTCCGCATCCTTAAAGTCTCGCGACCTCGCAACCTCGCAACCTCGCAATCTCTCCTCCTCTGCATTGTGTGCAGACTCTACAGCCGAAACCACGCCGCTCTTCACATACCAAACACCACCATGTCGAGACCGGTAGTAAAAAACACAGGGACCAATGGCTGGGTTGTCCAGAAGTTTGGTGGCACCAGTGTTGGCAAGTTCCCAGAAAAGGTCAGTCACAATATGCCCAGTGTTAGGCGCAAGGGATACAGTGGCCTCATACAGATGCTCTTTGATTTCTGGTGCATTGACTGCCTGAATCCCAAGATCGTGGCTTCAGGCTGCTCCTACGGCTGCCAAACCATGTCCAGTCACGTTCCCGTTGCTAACAAACAATAGATTGCCAAAGACATTGTTCGGTGAGTCAGAACACAAAACACAAACGCGGATACAGACGTCCAGCGATGCTCGAGACGGTCATACAAGACATGCATGGACATAACAGGCTGTTGGGATCTTGTGCTTCTTGGCTTGTTTGCTTCGTTGAGTGGGGCATTGCCATGCATTGCGCATCGCCCGCATTCCCCGGGGCCGCGACGACGTTCTTCTGCTTCTGGCTTCTCAAATACATTACGTTCAAGCACGTGCTAACCATTCAACAGGCAATATGTCTCCTCGTCAGATCGCGTTGTCGTCGTCTGCTCGGCTCGCAGTGCTGGCAAGAAGGTGAACGGCACCACCAGCCGCCTTCTGGAGGTTGTCAAGAACCTGCAGCTGCTCGCACACGCTGCCGCCCTCAGCGACGAGGCTGCCCAGGTCGAGCTTGTTGAAACCGCACAGAAGATCATCCAGGCTATCTGCGATGAGCACCTTGCCGCCGCCGAGGCCAGCGTTACCGATGCCGAATTAAGAAAGAGCCTGTGCCATGATATCCAGGCCGAATGCCGCGAGCTCGCTGAATACGTCACTGCCACCAAGCGCTTTAACCTCGAGGTCAGCTCTCGCTCCAAGGACCGCGTGATCAGCTTTGGCGAGAAGCTGAGCTGTCGCTTCATGACCTACATCCTGCGCGATCACCAGGTCGAGGCCGAGTACGTCGACCTTGCGGACGCCCTTCACTCTGGCACCGGCAGCCCCGACCACGCCCATGACCGCCTCGACGCTGCCTTTTACAACGAGGCTGCTGCTGCTTTCGCCAAGAAGATCGCCGCCTGCGGCGACAAGGTTCCAGTTGTCACCGGCTTCTTTGGCAACGTGCCTGGCAGCCTGGTGGACGGCGACGTCGGCCGCGGCTACACAGACCTGTGTGCTGCGCTTGTCGCTGTCGGCCTCAAGGCTCGCGAGCTGCAGGTGTGGAAGGAGGTCGATGGTATTTTCACGGCAGACCCTAGCAAGGTTCCTACCGCAAGACTGATCGCCTCCATCACCCCCTCCGAGGCCGCCGAGCTTACATTCTACGGCTCCGAGGTCATCCACCACCTGACCATGGATCAGGTCATCAAGGCCACTCCTCCCATCCCTGTTCGCATCAAGAACGTCAAGAACCCCCGCGGCAACGGCACTATTGTCCTGCCCGACCCCGTGCACGCCCCTGGCCAGCAGCTGCAGCGTTCCGCCCGCGGCAGCTTTGTTGCTGGCGGCGCTGCAGCCCCCACTACTGGCACTACCACCATCGCCAACGGCCTACTGGCACCCGGTGCCGCTGCTGCCGGTGTTCGGCTCACCCCCCGCCGGCCTACTGCTGTCACCATCAAGGACCGCATCTCGGTTCTCAACGTCCACTCGAACAAGCGCTCGATCGCCCACGGCTTCCTGGCCAGCGTCTTCTCCGTGCTGGACCGCCAGCACATCTCGGTCGACCTTATTGCAACAAGCGAGGTCCACGTTTCCATGGCCATCCACGCGCCCGATGTCGCAGACACCAACCTGGACCGCGCAAGCAAAGAGCTCAGCGCCATTGGCGATGTCAGCCTGTTGCACGGCATGGCTATCGTCAGTGTCGTTGGTGCTGACATGAAGAACATGATTGGTGTCTCGGGCAAGATGTTCTCGACACTCGGCGAGCACAACATCAACATTGAGATGATCTCTCAGGGTATATCTTCTATTACCTATCCCCATTTCCTATTTGCAATCGGTGACACTGACTAACATTTATAGGCGCCTCTGAGATCAACATCTCTTGTGTCATTGACGCGGACGAGGCTACAAGAGCCATGAATGTTCTGCACACGAACCTCTTTACATTCTTGGATTAAAATATTAAAACAAGATCTTGAAACCCCAAATACCTCGGACGATAGATCTGCGAGTATACGAGTTGTTGCTCTTCATTTTGTTGCATTTGCTGGCATTTTCTTTTTTTGTTATATAATATTCTTATCATGAACTTGTAGTTTGGGTAACGGCATCTCCTTTTATTTTTTTACTCTTTTACTCTTTCGATATTTTGGCCTATGTTCCGGGAGTTTTGCACTGCGGCCTTCGCTCTGTGTCTATTATTTGCTTTACTACTTACCATCTTCAACTTCCTAGCTAGCTCGTTGGGTCTGAGGAACCTGTCGCTTTCCCGTACATTTACATAAAAATGGGAAAGGGGCGTTCTGCATATAGCATCATATTTCTAGCCAAAATAAAAGTCAAATCAATATTAGCATGGGACACGCGAATAGTTTGGGTCATTGAAAGATGTAATTATCGAGATAGGGAACAAGATCAGAAACGAGAAAACAAAACAAAAACTATAAAGCAACCGCCCTTTTGTGCACCCCATGCCACACCCATACATGGCCATTTTTCGTATTTCGTATTTCTGCTCTACTTGTTTATTTCTTGCCCTTCTTCCGCTTCTTGGCTGCGGCACTCGGTCCTTGCGGCGCCTTTTCGACACGCACAGATCCTGCACCGCCGGCAAGCGCCAGAGTCTCCTCCTCCTTGACAACGCCGCCCTGTGTCGCCGCAGCCTCGCCGCGCTTCTTGCCCTTCTTGCCCTTGGGTGGGCGGTACGAGCTGCGGTCGCGCAGCGGCAGCCACCGCTCCGCGTCGAGCTTCTTGTTGACGTCGAAGCTGCCGTCGCCAGCAGCCGCAGCCTTGGCCTGCAGCTTCTTGGCCTGCCGCGACAGGGCGGCCGGCTTGCCAGCCGCGCCAGTCTTGGCCTTCTTTGCCGAGGGCTCAGCAGCACCAGGACCGGCACCAGCCTCTACCAGACCGGCAGCACGCTTCTTGCCGGAAACGACCGGGGCAGGCGCCAGCACAGCCACGCCACCGTGCAGCAGGGCAGCGACATCAACGCCCTTGGTCAGCTGGTCCACGGGAGTCAGCGACGCAGCCAGCTTCTGCTGGCGCTCTGCCTCTTCTGGTGTTGCTGTTGCCGAGCCAGACGCGAGCGACGCAACGAGGCCGGCAATGTTGATACGATCGACGGGGTCGGCAGCGTACAGGGTCTCGAAAGCAGAGGCGGCAGCAGCGTGGTCTGCAGGGTTGGGCGAGCGCAAGAGCTCGACACCGGCAGCGCGCAAGAGAGATGCTGGTGTAGAGGATGAAGATTGTGAGGTGGATGTGGAGGAAGACGAGGAGGAAGAGGAAGAAGAAGACTGCCAGTGCGCAATCGCTTTGGAGAGCTCAGCGCGGACGGCGTTGTGGCGGCCCTGGAGCTTGTACAGGGCCACGGCGAGAGCGACAAGACCGGGGGCGAAGCGGGCAGTGGATGACGGTGATGACGCAGACTCCTCTGCGCGCTTGAAGAACGACTCGAGCAGGCCGAGGGCTGCCTCGGCGTTCTTGGACTGGAGCTGCAGCTGGATGGCTGTGAGCAGCAGACCGACATCGTCTGGGCGGTGCTCGAGCAGGGGGAGAATGCGGCGCAGGGCGTCCTTGCCGGTCTGCAGCTCGGCCTTGGCGGCAGCACCAAAGATGCCGAGATCGACCGTCTCGGGCAGCGTAGTGGCTGGCGCATTCTCCTTGCCCTCGGCGGCTGTCGTGAGCTGCTTCAGCTGCTTGGCTGTGCGGGCCTGGATGCCCTTGAACTTGTAGCACTGCAGCTCAATGGCGTACTGGTTGCGGCGCAGAATGCGCTCCTGGTGGGTAAAGAGGCGGTCGCTGCCGGTGGGCGTGGCAGGTAGGGCCGTCTCTAGCTGGCGCTGGACGACGTAGGGGTTGATGGCGTTGCTGGCGCTGGTGCTGGTGCCCAGGGCGGCGTTCTGGGCGACAACTGTGTTGGTGGCGGCCACGATCTTGGCGGCGCCCTCGCACTCGGAGGCGTCAATGGCCTTTTGCACGGCGGCCGCGTCGTCGTGGCGGCCCAGGCGGGTCAGGGCATAGGCCTGCTGGATAAGGATGGGCAGCAGCTCGACGCTCTTGTCGTCGTCGCTGAGCTCGTCCGACGCCTCGCACAGCTGCTGGGCGCGGCGCAGCAGGATCGAGGCGCGGGCGACATCGCTGCGTGACAGAGCGGCGCATGCAGCGTTGTAGGCAGTCTCAAACGTCTCGAGGTCCTCGCGACGGCCGGCATCCAGGACCGAGTCCTGGCCCGCCGACAGCGTCGACTGGCCACGGCCCTGCCACGAGCGCTGGGCCGAGACGGCGAGGGCGTTGATGCGCACATCGGTTTCTTCCTCGGCCTCGGCCGCAGACGTCGCCAAGTTGGCGTAGATGGCAGCGGCGCGGTCGAGCTTTTCATCGCGGTAGGCGACCTGGGCGGCTATGTGTTGGAGGGCGCGCGACGAGGCGGCCGAGGTGGCGATGGTGGCAGCGGTGTCGAGATCGCCGGTCTTGTAGAGGGCGTAGGCATGCTCGAGGACACAGCGGTCGGCAAGCGCATCACCGCCCGAGGCAATGATGCGCAGAGCATCGCTGAAACGGTCGAGCTTGAGCAGGGCGACAACCTTGGCGTGCTGGGCCGTGAGCTTTTCGGGGCTGTCGGAGGGGCCGGGAGCCGAGATGGCGGCGTTGGCGAGCTTGAGGGCCTCTTCGTGGTCCTCGATGGAGGTGCCGCGCAGCAGCGAGTTGAGGGCGTTGACGGCAGAAGCCATTGTGTGGGATGTGGGGTTATGCAGCGTCGTGCAGCGATGGTATCAAGAGTATCGAGGGTATCGAGGGGGGTAGAGGTCGACGAGGAGGTCGACGAGGAGGGTCAGATAAGATGCGTTAGTAGTAACGTCCCATGGCCTGTAGTCGAGTCAATCGAGCTTGTCAGAGTGTGTGGCTGCGCGGGGGTGGTGTCGAGCCGGCGTGAATATCGGCTTGCAGTCTGTCGTCGTCGTCAATCTATCGGCAGTCGTCGGTCGGCGGACGGTTGACGTTGGTCGTTGGCGTCTCGTGACGTGCTGCAAAAAAGCCCCTGCCAGTGATACACAGCAGCCTACTACAGAGTACACAGTGGCAGTGGCAGGCAACTGGCTAGTATGCAGGAGCCCAGAGAGGGGCAGTCTGGAGGCTTTTGGTGGGGACCTTTCCATTGTAATTTTTTTCCATTCGCTCCTTCTGTTTTCTGAGATACATTTACAGAGTACAGGGCTTCAAGATTTGTGGGCCTCTACAACAGCATTACGTAATGTTGCTCTTGTAAGTGAAGTAAATGGAAACATATACACCAGCAGCAACTCGGATCAAGCACGAACTATGAGCAAGAATATTTAGAATACATCATTAATCATAAATCTTTACGGTACTGTGTGCCCTGGTATTGCGGTGTCATGCCCGTCCGCGGCCCCAAAAGTGCTTCTTCTTCTCCTCGGGTCCCTTTTCTTCTTTTTGTTTTTCCTTTTCCTTTTGTTTTTGTTTCTCCTTCTTCGTCCCCTTTGCACCCGCCTGGTCTTCTGGGATCCAGAGCGGTCGCATGGGGTATGCCACGCTAATGCTGTAGTACTCAAACGACTCTTGGGCACCGACAACGCCATCCAGTGGCTCTGGGGCCATGTGTCGACGCCGCAGCTTGTGCTCGGGAATCTCGCCAAGCCGGGTGCTCGCCGAGGACGACGACAGCATGGATATTGGCCGCGCCGAGTTCTTGGGCAAGGTGTTGGACTTGAAATCAGATCCGGTGTGTAGCCCAGTGCGCAGAGGGCCGGCTCTGGCAGTGCTAGTGGTGCTGCCACTGGTAAAGGTGCCACTGCTGACGATGCTGTCGAAACGGTCGATACCGTCTCGGTTGCTCGTCTGCGTCGAGGCCTGTGCGTACCTGGGGCCATGCCCTGCAGCTTGAGGTGCTTGAGATACCGGGGCTTCGGCCTCGGAGAAGGCCTTCTTGCTTGGTTCTTTCACTATAGGCTTGCCCGCGTTGGCTGCCGCGTCCTGCCTTTTCTTCTGCTTTTTACTTCGGCCGGCACTTGCAGAACTGCCTGCCTTGCTGCTTGCTACTGGCTGCTTTGGCGAGGCCTTGCTTTTGCCAGCGGCATGGCTGCTAGACGTCTTCTTGGCTGCACCGCTGTTCGGGGCCGCTACCGCCAAAGCTAGTTGCCGGCTGTGCTGTTCCTCTGTTCTGACAGTCTTTGTTTTGGAAGTCTCCAAAGAAGTCTTTAGAGTCTTCCCCATCGGCGCAGAAGATACAGTCGTCGGAGGTGCACGGGCGGAGGCTCTGACGACTGCTGCCGCACTGCTTGGCGAGGCCTTGCTAAGCCTGGCGCTTTTGGCACTTCGGCCGCTCTTGACACTCCGGCCGCTTTTGGCACTTCTAGTGCTGGCCACACTGTGGCCACTTTTGCTGCCGGTTTTGCTGCCGGCCCTGCTGCCTGTTCTACTATCGCTGCTGTACTTGAGACGCACAGACAAATCGTCAATGGCATGGATGGCGCCTACCCGCGAAGACTTGGACAGGGCCCGGAGTGCGTCATAGTTGAGCAGCGGCTGGCTATCGGAGCGGCCGCTGTATGTGCCGTTTGAGCCAGTACTGAAGATGCCGGACAGCACTTTTGTCAGCCGGTTCAAGATCCGGCGCAGTGCAGAGCACGAGCGGGCTATCAGTTAGTTTCTTTTCTTTTCTTTAGATTCAGATTTATTTCGTTTGTATTTCTGAAGAACATACCATCGCCTTTGGCTAGGCGGGTGCCGGACTCGCTCAGACGCGACGAGAACGCCTGCACGACCTTGGCACGGTCAGAGTGCAGCGAGCGCGAGAGCTGCGACTGGCGGTCGCATTCGGACAATGTGTCGGGAGGGCGGCGGGACCTGACTGCAGTTGCAGATGGAGATGGAGATGTCTTGGACTTGTCCAACTTGTTGGAGTCGCCAAAGACGTGCAGCAGGCCGAGGCACTTGGAGTAGACCTCGAGCAGGGCCTCGACGTTTGCGCTGAGACTCATTTTGGCAGAGGCACAAGTAGCCTTGGTATACTGAGACTGGACGTACGTCGTGTTTCTTGTTTCTGTTCTTACTGGCGTCCAGATGTGTGTTTATATCTGGTGAGAATGATAGAGACCACGCCCTACATTCGCTACACGCGCGGGGCTGTCGAGGCCGAGGCTGTCGAGCTGTCGCGTAAAGGGGTTCGCGGATGAAGCTGCGATTTGTTTGGTCCGTTTGGTTTACTCCTCCAGTCAGCTCAGCCTACTTCTGGACTCTACTTCTAGACTCGTGACCATCTACCAGCTGCGCACACTTTTTCGTATTCTTCTTGTTTCAATATCAACACTCTTTTGTTATTTTTGCACTGTTGCCCTGTTTGCATTTTTTGCCCTGTTTGCACGAGAATAAACAGATAACCAAGGCAGAAAGGCCGACTACCACGCAGTAGAGGCGGGTATTGGAGTAGAGTTGCACCGAACACTCGAAGCCGGTCGAGCCCCGGTAGAGGATCAGAGCGCTGCTCGAGTGCTCCAAACCGCCATGCAGAGAGGGTAGTCCACTAAAATGGCCCTCTAACCGCCGCGCACAATCTCGAAGATCGCTTCGCGTCACTTGACCATTCACAGCTGCCAGACGGCACGCCATTGCCCGTCGCAATTAACAGTGGCAAGGGGATGATACACATAGTAGATACAGCATGGATGGATATAGATGGATATGGACGGACAGATGCAGTGCGAGGGAGCGGCAGACACCAGACGACGGCCGGTCTTATCTCTGCCATCCATTCTCTAGTCTTTCGTAGGTCCTGGCTGGCCATCTACCAACAAATGACAACTTCTGGTGGCTTGTGCTACTGAGACGGCTGCTGACACTGACCGGTGTGGGCTAGATGTGCGTGGCCGTGGTCGTGCCCTGAAGTGAGGGTGTACAGCATGCTGGTTCGAGGGCAGTGTAGGATTTTTATTTGATTCTGTTTGATTCTTTTTCTTTGGTTCTTTCTCTTTGATTCTTTCTCTTTGATTCTTGATTCTTCCGACTGATTCTTCCGAGTAAAGCTTGAATGTTTGGGCTGTTATCAAGGGAGGTTGCATGATCTGTCCTATCTTTGCCAATGCCGTGTCACAAGTTCACATGCATCTACAGAACTATGATAGGCCTCGGGCAGGCTGCCTTGCCATGTATCTTATCATGTTTGATGACGTCGCGAGGCAGTGCATGCTCCGTTAGATGTACTGATCGTGGCCTGTACTTTGTGCTCTGTATGTACATAGTACTGTGTAGGTGACTGAGCTCATGTTGTCAGACTGAGATGTATGCCGACAAGGGTACTATGTAGGTGTGTACTCCGTAAAGAGAAAAGGGGAGAAAAAGAAAAAGGGAAAAACCAGGGATCAAGGAGGAAAAAGCAATGAAAGCCAGTCCGGCCACGATGCCTGCGGCTGTGTTGGAAGAAAGGAACAAGGCAAGGGGAGAAAAAGAAAGCAGTATCTGACCAAGAGTCGATTCAGAAAATGACAGCTCTTGATTCGGCGACAAGTCTATCTTCTTTCTTTTTGTTGTATCTCAGCTTGCATGAGTGGTTCTGTCTCTAGATACTTTCGAGTCCTTTGATTCTGGCGGCCTGTCTGGCTCAATGGACGTGCGCTGTAGCCTCCAGCCTCCGCGTGGAAAAGAAAAGTCCTCCGGGTAAGTGGAAGGCATCCGCGGAACGATCCTAGTGCCCATGGCTTTAATTACAAGCGTCCTTATCTTTGTTTCTTCTCTCTTCGTTATTTTTTTAGTAATTCCTCCTCCTTGACTCTTTGCGACGTTCCCTTACAGTGTAGTTTCTTTTTTCTCTCTCTCTCTTCTTTCGATTTCACCTCCTTATATCCCTTTCTATTCAGCATATCTTGACTTCGTATCACGGCGTGGGATGGCAATAGCACTGACACCATTTATAGTAGATACCATAGACCACATAAACAGGGGGCCAATCTCAATGTGCGAGCATCCCTATCACATCAGGGCGAAGCTGCAAGCTGCACAAGTGTCAAATTTGAGGCCTCTTTCCGCTGCTCACTCTGTACATACTTGTTACTCTGCATCCACAGAGTAATATCCAATCAGCGATGATGATCGCATCTACATGGCCGTTATCATTGACCAAGACGTGTCCTGCAGGGGTGCAGTGGCTGTGGCCCTTTATAGTACACTATTGAGTACATCTGGATAGTGTGCACCGAATGCCGAGTGATAACAATCGCAGGCCTGTTTGAATCACAATTAATCAATACATAGTAAAGCCGAATGGCCGGATCGATCCGGACAAGCAGGAAATAAAAGACAACAAAGAGTTAGTTCCTACACGAACAAATGGGCTGTGTACTCCGTAGACAAGTATTGATGCACGCCAGTGCGAGGCGAGATAACGCAACGAAAGACGGTAAGACGAGAAAGGCGCCAGAGGGGTGAGATATGGCATCTCCCATGTATGTATCTGCTGGGTGCATGGCACCGTGTGGAACTGTTGTCATTTGTGAGTTCTTCTGTACTCTGGTTTCTTCCAGTCTCCTCATTAATACAGAATAATTGCAGTCGTATCAGTGCAGGCGTCAGGCGGTGATATATCACATTCCTCGAAACCGGCTCGGGTGAAGAGCCACAACGGACACCCCCTCCGGACTTGAGAAGCCCCATAGCCGTCTGCATTGTATTCTGGGAGTATTCTGCGATGCTCTCTCTCGAGCAGAAATGGATTAACAGACATTAGTCTGAACTCAAGGCTTGACAGGTGGATTTGGGCATCCATCTCGGGGGTTCTGCAATAGCGTGCCCAAATGTTCAGTCCACTTCAGCTACGGAGAAAGCGTATCTCTGTCTCCGTCTCCATCTCTCTGTCCATGACAAGAGTAAGAGAGGCGGTGAACAGCCGGGCCGGTGTCGATAGAGCTGATACGGGCGTGACGGCGGTAGCGTGGTGTCTGCATGTCTGTGTGTGTGCGTTCAGATACAGAGTAGATACAGAGCGAATACAGGCTCGGGGTTTTCCCTTTCTGGCACTATCACATGAGCCATGCCATAGACCTCCATCCACACATCCACCTACTATCTACTCCTACTATCTACGATTGCTCCATCTCCTGTGCGTTGTCGGCATGCATGGTCTCGGTACTGGCGGCGCCAAGCCTAACGTGGGATGCCCCATCTCACCTGGGAAAGAGGACCGCAGAGGCACCGAGAGGCTGCGAGAAGAGAAAAAGGACTGCATACGGAGACGGCAAGGGGCAAGAGACGAATCAGGTCAAATAGTCAAAAGGTCGAATGGCCACAGCTGAGTCTACAACAAGATGAAACAAGGCATGATACCAAAGGCATTGGTGCTGATGAGATGAGGGCATGATTCCGTCCTTCTATTCGTGTTAATGCTTGCTAATGCGTGCTCGTGCTGCTATCTGGCGTGTGAGCTGCACTCTGGCTGCAGAGATAATGCTGAGACAGAATGCAGAGGAGATGGAAAGCAGCTGATGCAGTACATCGGCGATCCCTGTGCCGAGTGCTATTAACGAAAGATGAAGATGAAGATGAAAGAAGAAGCAAGAAGGGATAGCCAGTGCCATCCATTCATTCATAGATAAGTTGACGATGCTCCTGTTGAAGATCGTCTACGAGAGATCGGTTGGGGGCCGGTCACTGCAATACTCTGTAATATAGTACTCTACTATATATCGGCAATATGGATACTCTGCTCCGTCTTCATAGCGACGTTTGAGTCCATCCCGCATTACGATCTTGTATAGTACTATGGTACATAATATGATAAAATACTCCATAGTAAAGACTCAAATGAGAAATTCAAACGGCGTTCAAAGAGGGGGCTCCCCACGCATCACGATACCCACGTCGCATGCGAATTATTGCGGTGGCGACTTTGCTCTTTGCTCTTTATGTGCAGGCATTATTGACAGGCCTTTATACTTTTTCATCTCACGAGGCTAACAAGGCCTGGCCAGATCCATGCCGACAGCCTATGCAAATTTTGAAATGGCATTCTCTGATTGAGGTTCGATTGATTCGTACGGAGTACATGAAGCATGCTGGCCGTTGTCTCTACGTCTCTCGACTCTCTACTGGCCCCCATGCTCATCCCGGACCGCCCACGCGGCTTTCCTTTCACACCCACGCCCCGGTGGCCCTTTCGGAAGCTGACCGGAAGCTTCCTGAATGTCCCATGTCCTATGCTTCCTGCGTCATGGACCAGGCTCCTATCTGCTCTGTGTTGTTTCAGGCTGCCTATTTTGATTTGTGTTTTCTATTCTATTATTGCACCGTATGCTGTGTAGACACATGTACTTTTGGATCCCTGACATGCAAGACTCATGAGTCAGGTCATCTCCTTGCATCCGCATCCTTGCACCCTTCTTTTGTACTGGTCAGGCTCGCCGCCTTTTCTGTTCTCTTACTTCTTTTATTTTATTGCCTTTTAATACAGAACATCCATTTCAGCTCGCGTTGACGTCAAGGCTTCTTCACCAAAGATAAGAACCTCTGTCTCACTCTGCGACTCAGTTTCCAAACATCAGCCTTGCGCATTCCTTTATTTCTTCCTCTCCTTTCTTACTCCGTACTGATTCCTTTTGTTTCCCTTTCTTCTTTACTTTCACATGCCAATCAACAGGCTATGGTTTGCTGAAAGGATTGTGTCATGCCGCAGTTGCGGCGATATTCCTTGGTGGCAATTATATTATCTGATTGACTTCTGGCTGTACTATGTACATTGTACAGGTTCAAAATCATGCAAATTGCAGAGTGGGGGTTACTCTTCCTCTACTCCGTCTCACTGCCCTTCTCTTACACTGTACAGCTACTCGTTGATCAGCCTCGACAAGCATTTTGACAGGTGTTGCCACCGCCATGTCCTTTCGTCACTGCGTCATCATTTCCTGTCTATCTGGTTTCTTATGTCTTATGTCTTATTCTCTCAATCTCTTACTGGATAGCCATAGTAAACGTTCTCGTTCTGCAGCAGGTTGCGTTGTTGCGTCGATTAAACAGGCCATGGCGATCATCATCAACTTGACGCATCTTGTATGTACCTGTACTTGATGTACTCTACACACAATGCAGTACACAGTCACAAAATACAACTAGCTTCCAACAGGACAACTTGGCATATGCACTCGTCGATGGCTGCATGGCAAGTTCCGTCAGCCATAGAAGACAGGCCATGCCGCCACGCCGACGAAGTAGTAACGGGGTATCGTTTCCTACTATGTAATGGTTCTGTACATAGTAAGGAAACTAAAGCAGTATACAGTGCAGGCATCCAAAAGCACTGTATCTGTATTACGCCGTAGATGCCCCGTGATTGTGTGCAGGTGTGTATGTCGCGGCACATTGGCCCGTCCATTATCGTGCAAAGGCAAGTAACAGGTGTCTGACTAAGGTCTGATTCAGGCCTAAGCTTGGTTGGCACTGTCTGACAAGCTTTAGGAAAGAGAGTTGTGACAGAACCAACTCTGTACCAAAATGGGCCCACTTGACCGGTCGCTATTTCCCTCCCGTCTCGAGTCCTCCATAAAATGACAAAATACAAAACAAGACTGTATCAGAGCAAGATATCGCTATCATGATATTATATTGTGCAGCCTTTCACTATTAAAATGTATTTATTATTTGTGCAAATCTGTTATGATGTTGAAACGCAGGAAATAGAAGAAGAGAAAAAGACCAGGCTAGACGGCCCAGCGGGCACTACCCCGACTTTTCAACGGCCTATCTGTCTTGTTAGACTGGTTCTGCCCGTAGCGTGTTCATAGTGTCGCACTACGGGTCTGGGGATTTGGGGATTTGCTGTCATTTTGAATGAAATGCTCGATGGTTCTTGATGCTTCATACAGCCATAGTAGATGCGTTGTGCATCTTGCAATATTGTCATCTTTTGCTCTGTGCTCGGTTCTACAGGTGCTTTCCGTATCAAGATAGCGAGTGTCAGAAAAGGAAATAGCAACCCAGGGCGCGAACCAAAAGGGTTCTCTGCCTTCCGTTTTTGAAGCACTCTCGTACATGGTACAGAGAACGTGTACAACGTGTTTTGACCTCCTCTCCTAGTAGGGCCGTTCCTTCCTCGAGGCAAGAGCCAGGGCCTGGCCCGTACTCTTTCAAAGAGACGACCGGGAGCAGGAGCGTCGTCCCGCGCGTGGGACTTGTACTGTATTACTGTGTATTACTGTATTTATTTGATATTTTATTTTATTCTGTTCTCTTTCATGTCGGTTTCCCTTATCTTTCATCCCACCCATACTGCTCGCAGTGGCCCACTATTACCCACATAAAATGAGCTCCTGGCTACACCCACCCCATGTCTGCTCTGCTATTGTCGGCCTTTGCTTTTCGTCGCTGTCTCTGCCCTCTTCACTTACTACTATTCTATGCCTGTCTGTACATAGTACCCTGTATGCATGCACCATCTCTCACACGCAACAGAGATAAAGTCGCAGCTGCCTCCCGCGCCTGCCAATCATATGACTGTATCCTTGCGCCATTGCAGAATTTTCCCGTCTCATGCTCGCCATCACATCTTTCCATACTACTACGTATGTACTTGCCCGTACTAGTAGATGCTGCACTGTCTTCTCTTTCTCACTGCAATGTCAAGACAGTCGAGTACAATGCTCTGTACTATGTATGAACCCAGCACCTGTCTTCAAGTCCTGTACAGAGCATGTTCCGGCCAATGAGCGCCCCTGCCTGCACCTGCCCTGTCTGTCATTGCTTCTGACGAAGATTCAGTCGCTCTTTCCCTGTGTTCATTTACATCCACTCATAGTATATACACAGTACAGAGTAGTAATGCTCTGTGCCTGCCAGAACCCCCATGTTATTCCCGCTTGGCCGCCTTCCCTTTCTCCCACGCGTGTTTTCCCTTGCTCCCTTGCAATTTACTACCTACACGCCCCTGACTGCTGCTGCCACGCCCTCTACTATGGTATCCTCCATCCTGTGCCGCCCAAGTTGAAAGTTGAAAGTTGAAAATTGCTCTGTACAGACAGAAAAGGAAGAACGGCAGGGGCGAGACGGCGTCTTGTCGCAGATGCCCTTGTCCACTATCTTCTCTCTTCAACTGCTCTGTCTCGCATACCGTTCAGAGTACGACAGCTATTCCATACCAATATGCGCTAGACACTTCTTCCTGCCGCCTCACAGTACTATGTATTACAGAGCACCTCACTGTGTACAGTGTAATAGTAGGCTTAATACACACCGGATATCCACCTCCGCAATACTCTGCAGAATACCTTGCGGCCTCGGCCTCCCACGCTTCTACTTTCTAATAGTATCTTACTACTGTCAAGCACAAGCAGCCTTTGTCGGTACACTAATTACAGGCTATATCCCCATCTGCTCTAGCAGTCGCCGTCTCCTGTGCTCCATCATCTACGGGGTGCATAGTACGGAGTACTCTGTGCTCATCCCTCGTGCTCCTCAGTCCCTGTCTCTCATCTCTCAACTCTCATCTCTCATATCCCATATCCCGCGTTGTCTCACGCGGCATGCTTTGCCACTCGACGGCCTGTAGTCTATTTTCTTTCTATTTTCGTTATTTGTTTTCTGCTTTCTTTTTCTGTTTTCTGTTTTCTTTTTGTTTTCTTTTTTCTTTTTCTTTTTCTTTCTACCTAATCCATCTACTACCCGGTTTCTACATAGTAGTCGTCTCTCTTGATTTCTGATTCCCTTTGTCGACTTTATTGGGTTTCGACTTTCTCTATCTCGTTGCATCTCATCAGCCTCCTCCTCGGCCCATCTTCTATTTCCGGCTTCTGTCACTTCGTGTCTGTGCCTGTTCTTCCTCTTCCCCCTACCAATCTCCCTCCTCGACGTCATCCACTTCGAGGTCTAGGTCGCCTATCTCTCGGCCTTTTACTGAGTACTGTCTGTACATACAGTAGTATCTTTTATCTCAGCCTACTTTCTACATAGTCCGGTCACCCTTTTGTCTTTTGCCAACCACTGCTTCACATAGCCTCATCCCTCGTCCTCATCTCTGCCACCCCTGATGCGTATGTATGGCCAGTTACAGATTACAGACTCAACTCCGGAACACATGCATGCATGTCCCCTACCTCTGGAGAGATAACACACCGTCTCCCTAGGGCTCCTCGTCAACACTGGCCTGGCCGCTGGCTCTGGCGTCACCCATCGCCCAGCTTGCACAATACAGAATACAGAATACAGAGAGTACATCCAGATATTGTCGACTGATACCGATCGGTGCCCTGCTGTCCTTCTGCGTCTGTCCTCCTGCTCGACCCTTGTTTCTCGCGCGCCGTCTCTGCAGTCTTATCTGACGCCATCGAATCTCAACGCCTTGACGTGCACGCATATGCAACCCCCCCCCCCCCTCCATCAAGATCCTCTGCCCCCTTTTTGTTTCCATCTTTCTTTTCTTTCGTGTTTCTTTGGTTGACTTATTTCTCATCTTGCTATATTCTACAGCTTAATACAGAGTGATCAATCTAGACTCTGGATCCCCCCCCCCCGTACCGAACAAGGCGGCCACACAGACTGGAAACCATTATCAGAAACAAGATACCGCAAGATAGTACCCGTCCAAGGAGATACGCCGGTTCCACCTAGCCAGACCGACCTCTCCTTGCTTCACTTTCTATCTGTATCTTGCATCTCGTTCCTTATTTTGATTTGGCCCTGTTGTCATCCCGCTTATATTTTATATCCATTCATATTTTACTCTCTTCCACTCCCAAACAGCTCTGGTCCCTGCCCATACGTTGTGCTAAGATCGTCCATCGCCCAGTCTGCCGGCATACCCTACCGCCGTCGACAACTTGTGGAAAGCAGAAATACGCCCAGGCTTCAGATTCCAGAATCAACAAACGCCCACCGAGACTGGAGACCAGGAAACAGTGTAGCCTCAGCATCGGCACCCACTGATAACTGTTGGTTGCAAATATCGCCAGTTCCACTTAGTGCCCTGTCACCCAACCCACCGGCTTCCGTCTTGTTATCTTTGTCGCTTTGCCCTTGTCGTTTCTCTTTTCCATTCCTTTTTATATTTATTCCCACGGCCCCCCTTCTCTTTAATACATTTTACTTCTCCATTTATACCTTACCTCTTACTTTTACACTTTTACACTTTTATATATCCCACTCTCCTTCTTTTCTCTTTTTTATTTCATCTCTCATTTTATATTTGCTCTTTTATTTGCTCTTTTATTCTATTTGCATCCTCAAGACTGTTCCATGGACGTCATCGACGACAACATTGTTCACTTCGGCCTCACCCAGTTCACCATCTTCTAGCACCACCTTGGCATCTACGGAAACAGGCAAAGAGAACGATACATGCAACCACCATCATCACAATCAAAACACAAATAGAGGGCTCCGACGGTCGAGAGGCCAGCACTTGTCGAAACCGTTGGAGAGCTTCATCGACTGGAGAACAACCGCATCAAAACGGTCAATAAGCTCTAAATCCAGCAACGACATTGATTAACAGTCTCATTCTCACAATGTCGTCCACAACAACACCATCCCCGCTGCAGCGGGCAACATCCCAGGTGGACGAGTCACAGCTCCCCGCCGGCCATTGTCGATACATCTTGCTCATGCCCGAGATCAAGGGTCAACGATGCGGCTGCGCCCACTTCAACCTCAACAGATCTGCTGCCGGTGCCATTTGTGAATGTGGCCATCTCGCCTGCTACCACCTCAGCAACGGCGAGCCGCCATCAACGTCGGAAAACCAAGAGCTGGCCATGATCCGCCAGCGCCTGGAGCAGCTCGAGAGAGAGCAGCTCGAGTTCCAGAAACTGCGCCACGAATTTCATCACTTCCGGGAACACATGGGCCAAGACCACGAGCGACACCAAGAAATCGTCGTGCGTGTGAGCGAGCTGGAGGAGTCCGTGGAGAGAGGCAGAGTCGATGTCAACCACGAAGTACGAGAGGCATATCGGAACCTGGGCAGAGCATGGGACTCCATCACCGAGTTGACAACACACAAACACCAAACAGAAGAACATCTCCGCCAGATCGACGACCATCTGCAAAGTATCGACGACGAGGTCTCCCACATTGGCGACCGCCAACTCGAGCTTGTCGATGTCGACATCGGCATTGAGGACCGCATCGAGACTATCGAGGACCGTGTCGAGGTCCTCGAATCCATCGAGGGTATCGATCCGACTGATGAAAGTAATGCAGAGACCCGCGGAAGACCAGCGTCGGTATCAGCAGTATCAATACCAGCGGCAAACAATGCAGCATCAAAACCAGTTTCGGCACCAGCTTCGGTACCAGCACCAGAACCAGCACCCCGCCACGCCACGAGAACAATGGCACCACCAACAAATACGTCCATGCCGAGTGCACACCCGCTCCCAGCCCGGTCGCGCTCAGAGTCGCCAGCGTTTGCACTGGACGCTCCCGCACCAAGAGCAAATGTGCCTTCGCTGTTCGCTCCAGCCCTTTCCAGCGCCATTTCAGCGGCTGCGGCCGCCTCGGCCTCGTCCCAGGGCCGCGAACTCTCCCCGCTCCGCGCAAGGTCGATTCCTCTGACCATGCCAACATCGGTACCGCGGCCTCTGTCTGCCATAGTCGTGCGGCCACCAGTGCCGCCATACCAGAGCAGCGTGACTCCGCCCTCGAGCGAGCTGTGGACAGTCCATGTCTCGCTGCTGCCCACGTCGACGCAGCCGTTCCCCTTTGAGCGTGACACAAACGCCTACAAGCGCTGCCTGTCGCGTGGCCTGCACCAAATGGTGGCCGTCAACGGCACCAGTGCAGACGCCTTCGAAGAGGCAATCCAGAGAGCATTCGGACGCACCCTGCGCGGCCGCCGGTGGGCGCCGCTCCAGGCGCTGCCCTGCACGGCAGAGCGTCTTGCCGGCCTGCCTATGCTGCGGCCGCTGGACGCGTCGCTGATCGACGAGCGCTGCAGCCTGGATTTCCTGCGCAACCACTGCGCCGTGTGCGACTCCAACGGCAAGATCGACTCGCTGTACATTGCCATGCGCGAGAAGACGCTGTCGTGGCACTCGATCCGCCGCCTGCCCACGTTCCTCGAGGGACTGGAGCCCTGCTGGAACTACGACGTCCTGCTGGACCAGAACGACCCGCGCGTCGACGACGACTACGACTACGACAACGACGTCAGCAACAGCAGCGAGGACGAGGTGATGGGCGGCATGCTGCGGCCGCCGGCCGGGGACATTGTGGCCACGCTTCCGTCGCTGAAGCGGGCCGCGTCACAGATTTCCCGCTCGTCCAGCTTCGGCTCTGCCTCGGCAGCAACGCCCACGGCCGCCGCCAACACGAGCAACATGCAAGCAGCCGCAGCTGCCGAGGGTGAGGGATCCCGGCCCAAAGTCCCCCGCATGTATTCCCTGCCTAACCCACCGGATGCCCGCAGGAGTGTAAAGACTCTGTAACGAGCCCACTACAGTTATATCAAATCCGATCACTACACACAATCACCACATCCACGCCATCCACCTACACGACCACGTCCTTTTGTCTTTTCGGCACGTGTCAACGAGATACACGGCCTCTCTCTTTATATTTCCCCATGCCCTTCGTTTCCTCGGAGGAGCATTCGATATCCAGACGATATCTATCGCAAGCAGCGGTTTTCGTTCGGTGCAGCCACTTGCTGTGGTTGTCTAATACCTGTCTGCACCTTTCCTTCAAATATTCTCCTTTTCTCTGCACAAGATAGACATAGACTTGGGCTGGGTCGTTTGATATATTTTTTCTGATATTTGTTTCTGTTTCTGGTTTTGTTTTGTCTGTTCCGGCTGGAGAGGATGCCTATGAATACCACTTTCCCATTTCTTGTTGTTTATTTTACTTGCCTTGCCCAGCCCCTTTGTTGTCTTTGTCTATTCCCCTCTGGCGTTCCAAAGGCTATAAGCTACTAGCTACAAGCAAACTATCTGCAATCATACCACTATACTATACACTTGCTTTGCTATCTATCTGCCCATGTCCTAGTCTGTTCGTATCTGATTTATGCCGTGGTATTTTGTATTCTGTATTTTGTATTAGAGTAGACAAAAGCACTGCATGCCGACTTGATATTGATTTTGATTTTTTTTTAAAGTGGCCCCTATCAACATCATTGGATATTGAGGGATGTCGTCTTTTCGCTTTTTTGAGCAACTAAAATCACTCGTTTTAGTTGCAGTCTAAATATGCAGTGATTTTTGTAACATAGTTTGCAGAAAACACTAAAAATATAATAAAAACAGTCTCAAGTTTACAATTATCACGCAGACAAATGCAAACACTTTACAATATAAATATGATATTAGCACATTACATAAGGGAGACCATATCACATCATGACTTCAAGGTGCCTTGCTTATACACAGTGATGACATAAGCGAGGCTCTACGGTGTCTTATTGTTCCGCGCCCGTGATACCGTCACGTGTCACCTGGCAGCCTTGCCGACTTGTTGACGAAGTGCAGGCGCATTACGGATTGATTTCTTTATTTTCTAAAGAAAACAAGCACGGCAGAGAGAGTCCAAGAAATAGACTGTATATGTGGACGGAAGAAAGGAAATACGTAAAAATGGTTTTCATACGATGAGGTACGTAGTATACAAACAGTCCTGCCCGGGTCGAGGCGAAGTGAGAGGCTGTATGATGACCCACTTTTATATCAGAGCGCGTTTGCACCAGCCCTCTCCTACTCGGTAGCAGTGATCCATCATCGCATCTCTGAGCGCATACTCTCTGTACCTCCCGAAACACCAAATATTTATCGAATATCATTACACACGCATCAGACCCAAAGAGACTGCAAAGCCAAGCCTCCCTCGCCTTGACCTTGCGCATCCTCAACTTTAACCTCCTCTTTCGCGCTTTCGCGCTTCCGCGCATCGCCACACGAGTGCACTGCCCGGCACAGCAGCAGTAGCAGCAGCAGCAGCGCAAGTCAGTGACACTGCGATCATTGCCGCTTTACCTCTCTCGACACTGCGCACTGGAAAGCGCATCACCGGACACACCACAACCGTCGCAATGGATTACGACATTGACATGGAGGATGCCTCGGGGCAGTACCAGGATGAGGCGCACCAAGAAGTTGCGCCCGTCGAAGACCCTTTGGACATCCAGGTACGGACAAGCGAGGATCCCAGAAAGACATGTCAGAAAGATAGGACAGAAAGACCGGACAGAAAGGAGAGAAAGATGGAAAACAAAAAGACAAAAAGACAGGATCAGCTTGCTGACCCAACAGGAGCCTGGCGAGATTGAAGAGGATCCAAAGCCCACCAACGGCCACGGCCACGGCGACGCCGACATCGACACCGACATAGCCAGCACCGTCCTGGTCCCGACCAAGGTCCACATCCGCGGCCTCGACGCATTAACCCCCGACGACATCAAAGCCTACATCGCCGAGCACGTTGGCAGCGGCAGCAGAGGACCCGGCAGCGCGCCGTATGACCGCATCGAGTGGATCGACGACACTTCTGCCAACCTCGTGTTCTCGTCCGAAGAGGTTGCCGCCGCCGCCCTGGTTGCCCTGGCCGACGTGCAGATCAGCGACGTCACGCAGCTGCCCGTTGGCGGGACATTGAAGGCCAAGCTCTACTCGGCCAAGGCGGACGATGTGTCGGCCGGCCTGTCTGTGCGGTTTGCCGTGGCGTCCGACAAGAAGCAGGTCGGCGCTGCGGCGCGCAGCCGCTTCTACCTCCTGCACCCAGAGTACGACCCGGAAGAGCGCAGACGAACCCAGCAAAACAGACGGCGGCGAGACGACCGTGGCTATCGCGACTATCGCGGCAGTGGCCGCGACCGGGACTACAGATCGAGACGCCGGGACGATGTCGATGTCCAGGACGACCGCGAGGCCGACATTCGCAACAATTCATTCGACGTCAACCTATACGACGACGACGGGCCGTCGCTGGCACAGCGGTCGTCGCGCGACGATGGCCGCCGGCGCAGGTCATATTCCCGGTCGCGGTCGCGGTCGCGATCGCCACGCCGCGCCAACCGCGACAAGGAACTGTTTTCGGTTGACACGGAAAGCAGCCGGAACAAGGAGCTGTTCCCCAGCAGTGCCGGCGGCGGTGGGCGCGACTTGTTTGATAGCGAGACAAAGTTTGCACGGCGGGACTATCGCGACCGGAGCGACAGAGACGGCAGAGACGGCAGAGACGGCAGAAATAGTGGGCGGCTGCGCGACCGCTCTGTATCGCCACCAGCCGGCCTGTACAGCTACGACGAGGAGGACTATGACGGTCGGCTGGCCGACGAGCGGGCAGAAGCCGTGGCGGTTGCGGCGGCACGCAACCGCGACAAGGCGCGAGCCATCCGCGACATTCTGACCTCGGGCGAAAACGCCGGCAATGCCGACAGAGAGCTGTTCGCCGACGAGGGCAGCTCCAAACAAGACTTGTTTGCCGACGACAGCAGAGCGTCAGTGTCGGCAAGCCTCAGCGGTATGTGTATTTCCTACGACGGGGCGTGCGAGGTTGAGGAGGGCATCAATGCAGTCACCAGTGGTGATGGTGCAGACGGAATAACAAACGGTCACGGGCCGGCAGCGACACGTCGTCCGAGAGGCAGTACCTTCTATGCACACATACGCCGGCCAGTGGCTACGATCTAGACCTAGACGCCTAGACGCCGAGACACCCCATCAAGAAGACACCAGTGACAACACCCAACATGATCAAGACCAGTCTATTAACTTTAACTCCCCCAAACAGATCGCATCACCCGGCCTTTAGACTCCACGGCAGGCAAGGGAATCAACATTCGCGGCATCTCCAAGGGCAAGGGCGACCTGGGCATTAGCATCAAGGGAATTGCCTCGGCACGGGAGCTGTTCCCTACCAAGCTGAATGGCGATGGCAACAGCAGCGGCGACGGCAACGGAAAGGGACGGGGAGGACGGAACGGAGGCAAGGATGGTGTCGACAGCAGCCTGGCGAGTCGGATTACGCGGCCACGGCAGCGGGCAGAGGATCTATTCCGTTGAAGTCAGCGAGCTGGCCCTCTTTGCCTCTTTTCCTATTGTCCTATTTTCCTTGCCTCTCTGCTCGAGTGGTCGGGCGTCGTTTGCAAACCAAAAGTGTCTGGGTTCTGTTTATTACTCGGGATGAAGAACACACATCTATCTATCTGACAGTGTCATTGCCATTTCATATGCACTTTGCCGCCGAGCGGCGTACGGTGTATCTAGTTCATGCCCATATTGTCGGCTCTGCTCTAGCCGCGTGTCCTGCGCCTTCAAAGCTACTATTTAATGGCTATTATCTATTCCATGTTATATCTTTCTGCGTTATCTTCTTTCTTCACTTGCTTTCTTGGGCCGTCTTGGTCTACTCAAGCAGCAGCACGCATTAGCAAGAAATAATTACACAATAATGACAACTAAAAGTAGATCACCCGTCTACAGAGATGCTGCCCAACTCCCGTTAGTAGGCCGCCAGTGAGGAGACCGAGACTAGTAAGAGCCGGACTTGCTGAGCGACTGCGTGCTAGATCGCCATTAGCTCTGTCGTGCTGTTGTTCTCTGTTTGATTATGGCCTGTTGCTTTCCTTTCCTCCCTCTGCCCCTCGGGCATGCTGCTCGATATGCTGTTCGATATGCTGCTTCCGACTCGGCGCTACTCCCACCGGATGGGCGCCAAGATGAGAAACATGTACTTTTTTACTCTTTGTTGCATTGTTCTTCGTCCTTTGTGCAGGCCGTTTGTCTGGTGTCTTGTATGCCATCACTGGTGGGAATGCGTGCTCTGCGTAGAGTATGCATAAGTGCAGGCAGAGGTACATAGTAGGCTCACACCCAGCTCTCAACGGCCCTGTCCTAGGCACTATGTAGACACTGCCACGGCTCACCGAAAAAGAGGACCACCTCAATGGTGGCTATCAGCCACCTCACCTTGTCTTGCCTGCCTTCCCTGTCCTTCCTCTCCGTGAGCCCTGATACTCTTGACTATATTGGTTCCGGTGACCTACGTATCTATCCACTTGCCCCTTTCTCCCGAGTTTACCTCTGGCTGCTCCGGCTGCCCTGGCTGACCTGGCTGCTCTCGCCGTCCGTTATCTGTTATCTGTTGGCGGCTGTCTCATGTCAGGTGAAAACAGACTCACCGAAACCGTACTTGTGGTGCATAACGGAAGAGGTTAGTGGTGAGGTCTTGGGGGCAGCTGAAGGGCAGCAAAAGACCGCGATGTGCTTCACTTTTCACATTTTGTTGTGGCTATTAAGGGGCTCAAGGGCATCCAAGGGCATCTACTCGGCCTCACCTTGGCCTCGCCCCCTCTGCACTTTCGGTCAGGCAGTTTATTATAAACTTTATAAACTTCTCTCGCCGTGAATCAAGCCTATCGAACTAGGCACCTCTAATGCATCTGATACATCTGGCAATCTAATATAGCAAATGCACCCAATGCCAAATCTCAAATCTCAGACCGAGCACGTAGTTGACCCGGCTCTAGCAATATCGAATCCAATATCCAATTAATTTACCAGAAACAGAAACACGAAATACGTTCTCATCCTCGTTCTTGTCCGCCTCGCTCATAACGCCTTCATATCACCTTGTTCTTCATCTGTGCTACGAGAAGCAAAACAGAAACAAGAAAACAAGACACAAAAGAGACGAGACAGGTTTAATTCTCCGCCCCTTTTTCTTTTCTTTTCTGTTTTGTTTTGTTTTGTTTTTGTGAGACATCTTTCCGATATCCTCAGTCCTTGTGCCTGGCCAAGATGATAGTACTCGACAACGAAACGGCCGCCACGGTCAGCCTTTGCCGATCAAGAGCCGACACTGTATCACGAAAACTCTCTCACACCAAACGGAGTGGATGTAATGACGATAACAAAAGTCTGATAAATCACACAAGCACCAACCAGACGGGGAGCAGGAGCATAAGACCCGAAGCGTGCATGTGCTGCACTGCTCACTCTTTACTCCTACTCTGTACTGCCTTTTTATTTACCACGGCTAGGGCGGTAAATGCGTGCATGGACATGGCCATAGTCCTACCAAGGATGTCCTCTTTGCAAACTGATAGAAGGTAACATGCAAGGGAGGGTGTAGATATGACCATGTTTCCAGACAATCACAGACAATCACAGACAATCATAGACAATCATACGATCATAGACATGGCCCATGTAGCAGCGGATGCAGAGTATCTCAGTGCATCACCAGGAACAGGGCTCTTGGACGGCCCAACTGACCACCCCAGCCGTGGCAGAGGAGCAGGCACGACTGTCCAATGACAGAGGCAACCACTGCAATGTCGAGACAGCTTGTATGCACCTTGGATGATCACGAAAACCAGAACGAGGCAAAAAGGAAGTTTTGATAAAATACATTGTGTAAAAACAAGGCCGAGGCCAGTAGTGACAAATACCTTATGCACACGCCAGCACGCAGACTCGGCCACTGGGTTGCATGTTTTACGTGGTATGAGCTGATGTTTTTATTTGTATATATGTGTGTGTCTAGAAACAAGAATACTAGCGGTATGCCTGTGGCTGCTCGCTGCCGTCCCTTGGTTGATCTCATCCTACAACGAGATGCCCGGTTCTGCCAACATGCAGCAACAGCAGAGGGCACGGGGTGAGGGAAGATGGTACGAGGCGTGGAAGGGCGCGACGGTCGGTGTCTACAGGGCTCAGAGCTCAGTGCTCAGTGTTGGTTATCACCGCCTGCCCATCCCAACATGATGATGCACTGCACACTGCATGCACACTGCATGCACACTTTCCATGGAGGTCGGCGAGGATATGGACCCCCGTGTACATCCACACGGCTCGGGAGACGTTCTGCTGGCGGCCGTGTGGATGCTGTGCGTTGGACCGATGCTCTTTGGTGTCAAGTACGGTGCCAGTGTTGTGGTCTGTGATGCATCAACTCGGTGCTGGATAGTGATTTACAGGATGGGAGATGCAATCCAATGTTGAGAGATATCATGCCGCAACTTGGTAGCAAGACAAAAGACATACGATGTGGCACAAACCTGCGACATCGGTATCAATATTTGCCATCTCAATATATCGATTTACGCGGTCGAGACCATTCCATGCAAAAAAAAAAAAAAAACTGGCCAGATTCTCCCTCTGTCTTTTGTGCTTGTTCTTGTTTAAGCGTCGGGAGGCTTGCCGTTACGGTTAGTTACTTATAGTCAGCCATCGGCCACATCTATCAATATCAAATGTCTTGTCATGTAAAAGTACCATGCATGACGGGGGCTGGCCGTTCTCAACACTGAGCATCTCAAATCACGCGGAACAGCAAATGTCATGAAGAGCATATCAAGATTTCAAGAGCTGGTGCTGGGCCATACCCGCTGCAGCCAAGTCAGGCGGATAGAGATCGTGGGTGACCGACATTGAGAGTTTTCTTTCCAACAAGCGGCATGCACTGCACTGGAGACCATAATCAAAACTGATGCATGTGTATGTATGCTGGTGGATCTTCTGCTTGATTACTTTTGTTTTTATTGTTATATCTGCGCAGGACCAGGTCCAGCATTGTAGGCCTCATCCATTATTATCGAGTAGTGGCGCGCAAGGCGACGGGGTGGACGGAATCAACGGCCTGCTCCCTGCGTCTACGACGCACGATTTATGGACCATCTCTTCTTACTTTATCTGGTCGGCGCAAGACATTGCACAGACGGTGTACTTTCTGCATCGTATGCTGTTATAGGACGTGGAGATTGGTAGAGGCTCAGTCGTCTGGGGTATCTATCTGTGTCCAAAGACTTGTTGCGTGGCGGCAAAGTACGAGCTGACAGCGGACAAAAGGTCCAATACAGAGAATGTCTTTGATGTGACTGTGTAAGTCATGCCCGTCTCTTTCCGGCATTGCTGCCCAGCTGAAGAATCGAGAAGAAGTGGCAGACAGAGCAGACAGGTAGACAGAGCTGTGCAACACTGAAGTTATGCCAAATCAGTTAACAACCCAGAGGTTTACAACTTATACACTAGACTTGCTTGGGCCAGCGCGGGCTGCGGTACGAAGTCACCGGGCAGTATGCAGTATCCAGCATCCAGCACCCATTCGGCCAGGTGGATCAGGCGCGGCCTGTCTCTCGATAATTTATCTCGCTTCTGGTCTACTCTGCAGGGCCTGTGACTCTGCGGACTGGGCATCCCGGAAAGGCTGCCAACAAGCGCTTAGCTCTGCGTATGAGAGAACCAAACAAGATTACATACAATAGAGAGGGCGAGAAGACAAGCAGAAATACTATGTATTACTATGTACTGAGTACTGAGTACTGAGGTAGAAGGGGCGTGTGCTTGCCGCTCTAGTTCTTGCATGCAGCTTGCAGCGTTGCGGCTGTGTCTGTTCTCGTCATGTTCTTTTGCTTTTTCTTTTGCTTATTCTCGCTCGAATACGGAGTACACAACACACACTTGCTCTACTCCGTACATGCTTAGAATAGGGGGGCTATGAGCATACGCTTCGAGTGTACATAGTCTACTGAGTATCAGGAACATCACGGACAGGATATGGATGTGCTCAGACCCTCTGCTGTTGAGAACGCAACGGCCGACTTCCCACAGAGTACAAAGTACAAACATGAAGGGGAAAGGATGCAATGTGCTTTTCTTTTTCTTTTTCTCTTTCTTTTTTTTCCTTTTTTTCCTCTGCCTCTTGTCACTTCTCACACCCACGCCCTCACCATCACCGCACACTCCCACACCCTCATCTGCACCTGCTATGTACTCAGTACAGTACAGTATCGTCTCCCTTACTCGACATGCAACGACTCTGGCATTGTGGATACACTGGTGTCTGCTTGGCCTTTTCTGTATTATTTGTTATCTTTTTATCATTATGTTTATTTTATTTTCTGCTGCGTACTATGTACTATGTATGGTTGTTGTCTTGATCGTCTGTCTGATGTGCTGTTGCGCCATATTAAATGGGGGGACCCTCTTCTTCGGTGAAGATACGTCTTGAGGCGCTTCTGGAGCGTTCTGCAGGGTGTATATATATGAGGAGGAGATGGAGGCATGCACAACAGGAGAGGCCGTTGCAAGACGGAGCTTGTCCGCATCCTCCGAGATATTTACAGAGTGGGAAAAGGAACGTCAGCTTGCCGCCCTGTGAAGAGGGCGTGCTTTGCCACTTCTGTTGTTTTTTCTTTTTTCTTCTTCCTCTTCTTTTCCTAATGTACTCAGTAATACAGAGTATTCTCTATTATTCAACATGGATCGACAATTTGGTGTTCCTTATAATTTATTGCTCAGTTGGCGTGGGTTTTAATGCTGGACGTCTTTTTGGGAAATTGAAATAGCCTGGCATCGTCCTATGGGAACACAGGAACACGATGCCGGAGTTCTGTCTAAAGCGATCAGCGGCTCCAGTGTGTTTGAGAAGCATCTACTCCGTAGTGATGTGCTGATGTGTTCCATGGGCAAGGCCCTCCGGTGGTGAGACCGTTGTTGTCGTTTGCACCGACACCCTCCACTTTGTACCCCGTTCATTAGCCTTCCTATCCTAGTTTACCGTCTTTTATTTTTGTTTTCGTGTCCTTGGGGGCAAACAGTGGCAGCCCAGCAAGGATACCCCGTCTTGCGTCTTGCGGGCAGACAGAGGGCATAGGTAGTAGAAAGCAGATAAGGAAAGGCTGGGAATATTGCCTCCGTGGGGGAGGGGTGTCCCAAGGAGTTATTTCTACATACACAATACATGGCGACATATAAGATACTTGCATCTACTTACATGCAGGTATCTATGAGTTTCAGGATACCAGTCACTACATCAAGAGGCGAGGACGACGCCGAGTTGACAACTAGCAACTACCGAATGCAATGAGAGGGAGGGAGGTGGTCCCACGACAGAAGAGGGTAAACAGCTTGAATATCACCTTGGCCGAGAAGACGGAGAAGAAAATGGCAAAGCCGGCATCTGGAATATGCTTGCGAGACCGATACAAGACGTATTATTTAAGAAGATGAGGCGGGCCGCAATGTTCCCCAAGCAGCATCGACCTGCTATGGCGATGACCCGGCGATGACGCCCGGCAAGAATCTAGGGATAAAGGGTAATATGAGGGGAGATTAGTGAAGAGTATCGGCGTTGGGTGTGCAAAACAAAACACAAAAATACCATACTCTGTAGAGGCCTTGCCGAGTTGGCACTGTATTTTGCCGCATAACTGTCTCCGCTGCCAGCCGTACTGTACCGCGTAGGGAATGTGGCCATGTCTGGGCAGCTGCACTGGGAATTTTTATTCTACTCTGTAATTACAGGATATGATTTACGACAGGATAAGCGAGCCTAAGCCTCAGCATCGGCGAAAGGACTCTATATATAGCGACGGGCATCACGGAATACGACTGACGCCGTTTCTCCTTCATCAGGAAGAACATACCACTGAGTACATAGTAAGTAGGCCACCTCGGTTTCCTGTTGCGGCCGTGGCCGACATACTAGCACACGCCGTGATACTCGCAGCCCACAAAATAGAAATACAGAGGAATAGGGCGTGGTGGTCTTAACTTACATACGTAGTGTTGCACGGTGAAGATCGCTGTAGCCCGGCAAGTGGTGTTAGCCCAAGATACCGAGTAGTTGCTATCAAATTGCCTGGATGTTCGGCAGTTGCCTTCGTCTACATGCCACCGACTTGATCTATTTGCATCGACTAAATTCAGACGGTGGCTCCGTGATCGTGTGGAGGCCAGTAGTACATAGTAGTACTATGTACAGAATATGATATCCTTGGATTGGGTACAAGGAGAAGCAAATAGAATTATGCTACGATTTCTGCTCTTAAAGTGAGACATTTGCGGCAGGTACAAGTCTGCTACTGGGTGGCCGTCAAATCTCCCAGCAGCGATAGTATCACGGGGAGGCATCCGTAAATCTTCCGAACTAGCGATAAAACGGTAAACGGCGAACGGTGCGAGCGGCAGGCAGAGGTCTCCAGAGGTCTCCAGAGGCCCTAGAGACTGCAGCGCAGATCGTGTGCGAGCCGTCTCCATGCTCCCCGTTTACTTGCATGTAGAATAGCACTGAATCCATCATGAAGTATCATTAATGTGCTATGTGTCAATACAGAGGAACTGGTGCTAGCAAACACCGAACCGTGGGACGTCAAGATCTTAGGAGGTTGGGATGAAGGACGCAAGGACGTTAGGGAGGCCTCTGGTCTTTCTTTGTTGGTGGTAATCAGGGGTAAATCATGAAAGTAGACAAATCTGACGAGTGATGCGAAGACTGAAGGCTGCAGAGCCAAAGATCAAATATGAAAGATCAAAGAGGGTGAGACAATCAAGATGTGATCAAATCCCGCCAGTGAATACCAAGGTAGATTATCATCTATCAGAATCTATCAGCATCTATCAGCATCTATCATTTGAGGCACATCCAGTTTGGTCTTAGTTATCGTTCAGCCCTGGGCTGGCAGGCTGGGTGGCATCAAGATCGAAGAAAAGAGGGGGCGGCGAGCTGGAAATGAAGAAGCGCTGAGGCTGAGATCGGTTCTGATATCACACTCCAGATCTGACTTGGCGTCTATCGAGGCGGTATTCCTATGTAGTCATGTCACGGTAGCAGCAGTAGCAGTAGATCTCAAAGCCCTGCCACTTTTGCTAATTAATGACCTTGCATGTTCTGTATACATAACTTCCATTGCTCTATCAAGATGATCCGATTAAGACGGTACTAGATCCTCCCTGCAGGGCTCACCGCCGCGGCAACAAGGATGGTCTGGAAAGAGTGCTTGCTACAACAAAGAAATATCAACACAGCAGTACATAGTAAGCACTTGGACTGCCCGTCGGCTGAGGGGTGGTTGCTGTCTGTTGCTTATTCCTATTGCTTTTCTTTCTTTGTTGCTTGTCGCGGCCTGCCGTTGGGGGCTGAGAATACTTGTATCAAAGATGCGGCCAGGGACTTTCCCAACGGGGTAATACATTGCGACAGGAAAACCAGTCCTTTCTCTTTCTGGTGTCCTGCTCGCCTTGCCTCGCCGCCCTTGTGTCTCGGCTCTGCCATGGATCGGTGTGCACGGAGGCTGCCCCGTGCGTCTTTGCGGCGTGCCTTCTGCCGTGTCTGGATGGGGCGCCTTACGATGTACGATTGGCAACTCTTATTTACCCCTGTGTCAATCTTATAACTTATCATTCTTCTCACATACAGAGTATGTTGACCTCTTTTCCTACAGCGTAAATGCAAAGTGACTGCAGACGTAAACCCCGGTCTGCTTACTCATCTCCGTATTCCATATCCAGCGTTGATCGGCTGTGCGTTCTGGAAGGACGTCAGAGGCCGCCGCCGTCGCTCCTTCCCTTTTCCAACACAGCTGCAACACGTTTTCCCCTCCATCCCACGCGTGCCACGCCGGTCAACCCGACAGTAGTCTGCCACAGTGCCCATTAGCTCCTTCCTCCTTCCCTCCCCTCCTTCCGCTTTGACTCCTTCCTTCGTCTGTTCTCAACCGCCAAATCCCGTTTACTTTTTCTTGGCATCTGATTCGTCCGTGTTCACTTCCGACCTCTCCAGGCCGTGCTGGCCAATAGGCTGTTGCAAATGCCCGCTTAAGCCCCTATTCTTGGCCTCAAAGTAAATACAGTATGCAAAAACAAGGTGGAAGAGAGGCTTTATTATTACAGAGCTTGCGAGACAGAATTTTATCCCCCGGAACACAACGACGCCATTATGACATGAGTTGCTCCTTTTGGGGCCTACATAGTACATACTCTGTACCCAGTGACCTCTGGACATTCAACGGGTATGGTCCACCTATTTTAGCCGTTGTTTGATTGTTTTGTGACTGTTTTCCAGTTTTTCTGGAGACTTTCAACTGGAGATGCGGAGAATAATGCTTGGATTCAGCTGCCTCTGTCAAAACACCCCAGTTATTACAGAGTACATAGCAGATGTATGGATACAGGAAAATTATTTTCTCTCTGCCGAAGGTTTCTCTAGGCATTTCCAAGGCATTCCCGTGGTTTGTGTGTTTTTGCTCTATTATGCTCTTACTCACGCCTCCACGCTAGGCCAACCACCTGTTTTGTTTAGTGTCGCCGTTGAATAATCGTTCCCACTTACACGGACTCCATGCAGTCGACGTCAAGTCATAAGCATACCATTATCAATAATGGAGAGGTCAACAGACTCAACGAGGTGGACGGGGTGGACGGGCGGAGCAGATGGGCCTATGAACTGGAGAAAGCTGAGAACCGAAGAAGATTCAAGATGTTCTCTGTAATTGCTTTATTTTTTAGACAAAATTCTGCTTTACGAGAAAAAAAAAATACTTTGAGCGTCTCGGCTAGACTATCCGTTTATAACCAGCATTTTATGAGTTGAGGGGAGTTTTCTGTACTGTCAAGCGGAATAAAAATATTGATCCTGCCTGCACCCTCTACTGTATGCTTAATCATACGCCGTAGCATCTCGTCAAATGACTGCAGGATACGTGTACAAAGTAACACGGCTAGGCCAGGCCAGTAACGGCCGCTCCAGGGCCTCGTAGTATATGATATAACTGATATATGACATGCAAGAGCAAGATACGCAGAGGACACGCAGGCGATACACGAATACAAAGACAAAGGCAACAACTGGATCTGTTCATGCCGAGCGCCCCCATGCAAGATGCAATATAATATCCCAAGCGAGAGGCTGACATGGGCGCTGTGCTTCGTCCGCTAGGTAATAGAAATAAATTGTGTACGATGCAAGACAGAGTAGAGACATTTCGGGGTCGACAGGGCACCTCTCAAGGTTGAGGGCAACTAGAAACGAAGCTGCAGTAGTTCGTTGCAGCTGACAGGCCGTTGGAATGGTTCCCGTTCGTCTGCGATTCCAAGAGTTGCCACCTCCTGTTAATGTTAACATCAGCGTATCATGTTGCTCAGACAGGCCACCCAAGCGTCGAGTAGCTGACTGCTAGTATCTCAGCATCTCAGCATATCAGCATATCAGCACACCAGAATAACAGTAATTGCCTAATAGATGTGTATATGCTGTCTCGCCGAGATACAAGGGCATCAGTCCCTGACACGGTATTTTTGCTCCAAATTGCCTGCATAAAATAGGGAAATACTGTTGTAAGATGTCTGGTCGACCCTTTAATCCCTCTGGTTCCTTTTATGCTGCCTTTCAACACCAGTGCAGGCCAATCAGTGGCGATTGTCTTGTATTCTCTGCCCTCTTGAAACGGCCATGCCGTCCTTTTCACCTTGCCCTGTATTCCCTTGCTACTCAGCAATGAAAGAAAATACACAAAAGAACGCACTTGAATGTTTCAGTTGGGCAGAGTGCGTATTACTGAAGTTTGTCTGTCGTCCAAAGGCTGCTGAACAACCTCGATTCGGGGGTAATTTGGTGATCCCTACATCCAGAGTATTTTTGAGTTTCTTGATTTCCAATTATCAAGAATCTACTGTATAAGTCACAAATTAACGAATTACAAATCATCCAAACTATCCTGAACCTCGTGTTTGTGTATTACGAGATTAGATGCCGTCTCTAGATCACGATCTTTGTTATATATTATTATTCTCGCAAGTACCCGATGTCAAGGGTATTTACCATAATCACAGATAGTGAGTAATATATTACTCGTGGCTTTGGTCGATGCTTGTCTACGGCCGGGTACCGGGCCTCGCAAAGGAAGTAATTTACTATATCACCGCAAGGTGTACATGATAAATTTAGAGCAGCAATGCCAGCATGCCACATGTGTTCTTTGTGTTTTGTGCTTGTTTCCACGGTGCACTCGGGGCTCGGGGCACACATCTTGTCGGGTCGTGGCATGGTAAATGGCTGTTCATCAAGTATTACCTTGTTGCCACGACCTTGGAACCTCGTACGTTGTACATGTTGAGGGGGCATCGTTAATAATGTAATCAATTTCCAATATACTGGCCTGCACTCGAGCCCTCGGGATCACTTGTACGACTGTGGTACATGACGAGAATGTGCTATATCCCAAAAATAGGGGTATGGTACTGCAAACAGACTTCCTTGTACCCGTGCCTATGTCCTGGAAAGCGCATTGCCGGTGATATCGCCTGGCTGCAAGCGTCCAGGCAGCACGATTCCAGTACTCTCTTTGTACAGCAACGGAACGGCTTGTATCTACTCAAGCTGCCCAGGAGGTACATGCCTCTACAATAGCATCTACTGCGTTCTGTGAGGCGTAGCATATCCCCTCCGTTTTCGATCTAAATAGAAGCTGCCGTTCCATTTTGCTGCCGCCTCCGTTTCAATCTGGAGGGTGTGTATCCTGAAAGCGGCCTGCCCAACGACCAGTAAGAATAAGGGATGCAATGAGGCATGCAACAAAAACTGCTTGTGATACCGTGAAATATGCAGTGTGTAGTAGAAACGGTGCACTTGTTGGGTATTTTTTTTTTTTTGCTGTGTATAAAAATATAATTCCACTGAAAATTCAGACATAAAACGGATCATCAAGGAGGCAGCCGGACAAAGACGTCGAGCTAACATCGCGATGGGACGACTAACACGGTAGTGCCGACATAATGAAAGAAATGCCGTAAGAAGAGTAGAGTATGTGTCTAATCGATGTAGCAAATGTGGCGATTCAAATTGTCTATGTTTTTTTTTTTTTTTACATGTGAACGGTCTTAATGTATTAACTCTTTTTAAAAACATTATTTGCCCTCTTGCTGGTAAACGCGGCTCTGGCGGTCAACATCACGACGATACCCACACGTGCGTGAGAGCACCGCACCTCGTCCGTAGACTCATGGCCAACGCTGAAACGGTTGTGTCGATACTAAATAGCGCAAGCTCAATAAAAACAAGACAAAGGGGTGTCGATGCTCCTGTCTGCTTGTTTCCTGAAAGGGGCGTCGTCTCTCGTCGCGCCGGGTGGGCTGGACTCACATCCGCAGCATATTCTACATTGTATATACAGCGTACGCTGGTTGCCTTTACCGATCACTCGCCGGGTTTGTATTTTGTACAGAGTACAGTTGTCATAACAGTGGTATCAATGGCGCTTCAGAGATTTGTGGTCGGAGTTGGTTGATTGCTCGTTTACTAGCCTTGATTGCGGATGATATCTACTATGTACATGAGACTGGGCATACAGCATCAAGTGCAACTCATTGAGGCTCTGGATTTGTGTACCCGGAGATAGCATCGGGGGACAAAAACTCGAGGTTCTTAAGTGTTGTAATTTTTGTTCAAACAAAATATAAACCCAAGAGACTGCAATTACCATGTAACATGACGTTGCCGATGGGGAACGGGAGATGCAACAAGGATCGCCTCTAGCGGGTTCCGTCCATCGTACTCTTACATCGTATTCTTACCAGGATCGTGGCAGAGAGCAAAGCCTACCGACAAGGCTCGAAGAGGGAAAGGATGCGAGTCTATTAATATTTAATTTAAGCAAAGAGACCCCTTGTAGCACACCGAGCATCAGGAGATGGGCGTGAAAGCCTTGCCATCCTGTCCAAAGGAATGGATCATACTTGGCTTGCGCGTAATTTGGGATGATTCTCGGTGTAATAATGAATAATGCCGACTGGGGCTGGCTTTGCACGGCGATCATTCTGGTGTTCACTTGACGGCAGACAATAGAGGACGTGACCGAACAGGCTCTGCTTGCGAGCCTGTCTATCATTTTTTCAAAGGCCAGTCCACGCCAGACCGGCGTCATTGTAGCAGTGTGTTGAAAGACACAGAGCCTCCGTCTATCTATGCACTCTGAGTCTATTTTTGGGGTATATTTTAGAGTGATCCAGGGCATCTCATCGTCCAGAGCGGTGCTCTTTGTGTTTTCTTTTAATATTCTTTGTACTTGCATTTTAGCAGTGTGCCTGGTTCTCAGCAATACCACCGGCGCAGGCCACCGCCCCCAAAACAATGGCACGCAAAATAATAGGGCATACATTCAATAAAAACTGCAAAGTACACTGGAAATCAACAATGAATACACAGAAACATCACCAAGTAAACAATCGATCAGATCAAGATGGAGAAGATTGCCTAATCGAATGCCAAGAACCAGAGAATGTAACGAAGGAAAATATGGGGCGGCTGCCTGTCACCTACCTATGACAGAGTATTTTCTTCACACTTCTTTTTTTGTGTGAAGGATTGACCCAGCATTTCGGCAGGCGAGCAGCCCCCGGTCGATCTGCCGCCCCGGCGGGACAAGGGGAGGGGGGTGTGCGCTGAAGAGCAGCATTTGCAGTGAGAAAGAGCCTATGTACCTTGAAATGTGTAACGGTGGAAGCACGCTATAAACACTGGACGGAGGTTCCTATTGGCCCGTGCTTTGCTGCTAGTGCGACTCCGCACAAACGGGTGTAAGTCATCCAGCGACCTAGTACTGCGCTTGTATACACTAGGCCATGTGCGGGCAGTGCTCGCCTGTGAGTACCTGGCAGTACCTGTATTACGGTGTGCTTACGGAGAGGTTTTGGGAATGCGGAAAGAGCAGCACGGCCGCTTCTGCTTACATACGCTGCTACTCCCTAAAAGCCACCAAAGCGGAAGGAGCAAACGTCAATAGCCGTCCCGTTTCTCGTGCCTTGTGCCTGCCCACAGAGTACAAAGTTGGAGGACAGACTCGCATTTGACCCATCTTAGTCATCTTGTATTCTCCGTGCAAATGGACTACTCTTGACAGACAAATCGACAAAATAATATGGAAAATGCAATCTATCAAGCATGGAGACACTAGACAGAAGAAGCTAGACTGTGCGTACTATCGTAAACTAACCAATCGATTCTCTCGAAACCTCGCAACGGGAAAACGATCTTAGTCTGCCGTTCCCACTGTATCTTGGAGACAATAGTGGGTCATCAGTGCCAAACACAGTAGCTTTATCGATGTACACTCACACGCCCATACTTGTGTACAAAGTCGTACGCCTTTTCCTATTCGAACACTGCAGGCTCTGCTATTGCAACTGAATTTCTTCACACTAAGATCTAGTAGTGGCTAAAGACAGCCCGCAGCATCTGCATCATATCGAGATAGCCGCGTGATGAGAAATATTACTCTGGTGTCGTTAATGACAGCAAAAGAGTAGAAATAACAGTCACTTTCTCAGACGGCCAACTGGGCAAATATCGTCAACCTCGTACAAAGTAGTATTACTATGTATATCAAAATTGCATTTTTTACTCCGTGATTACTCGAGGGGATTCGCGTCTTTGATACCTGCTGGAAGGGCTTTTTCTTTTTTTCTTTTTTTTTCCTTCTCCCTTTTTTCTCTTTCTCTTCTCGTTTCTCGTATAGCTTCTTCTACTGGCTATATCTCCGCACGAGACACGGAGAGGATACCGCATTCTGTATGTTTCTTTGTCACACATGCAGCCCCGAACTGTGCCCTTTATTACATAGTATATTATATTGAGGGCTTGAGTCAGGGAGTGGCCGTGGTTAAGAAACAGGTGTGCGATCAAGGGCTCGAGTGCTTGATCACCATCCAGCCTGGCAAACGACCAGGGAAAGGAAGCGGTCAAAGGGACAGACGAAAACTCAGGTTAAAAGCATGAGATACCCTGCGAGTGAAACTTGCAAATCCAATGTGAGTCTGCACTGCTATGCAATATGATATGATCTTGGGCTGTCTGAGAATTCCCCAACATTACAGCTCGTAATCACTGAACCAAATCTTCAACGCCTAATTCATACTTCGTACAGCGCAGAGCTGGGGTGGAGAGGGTGTACTCTATCTTACGCCTGTTTACTGCTACTCAGTGTGTCATGTGAATATCGCAGAAAAAAAGAGAAGAAAAGGCAGAATGGCAATGCTAGTAGCCAGCTAGGCCGTGTTGTGCGACTTATTGTCTAATTTTCTGTCTCATTCTGTCTCAGATGCTGCACTGCTCTTGGTCCTTTCTCGTCCAGATGTCTCAGCTCTTGTTTCTAACCGTGTGCTTCACTACCTGCATACATAGTACTCTGTACTACTCTGTCCATTTTCCATTGTATGGATGATGGATAGAACGATGGCAAATGTGTCATATCCTTTGTCTTTCACTCCCTTGCTTGGTCCTTATTTCAGAAGCCCCTCTCTTCTTGCTTTGCAGTTCTTTGGAATCTCATTCCAGAGTTCTTTGACGTGAGATGGACCTTGTCTCAGCTGCCGTGCTGCCTCTCTTCTCTGCAACACGGATATCGCTGCCGAGCTTGATTTCTGCAGCCTCGCTTTTTGCTCAGTTTTTCTCTCTTCTCTTTTCTCTCATAAAATTATATCACCAATTTCATCCATAGTTTTGCCATTTTTTGTCAGTTGTCTGGTCATTTGATTTTGGCCATGATGATATTTTGATTCGAATTAACCTGCTGCCACGCTCCAGTAAAATTGTCATGCCAGTTTTATTGTGGCTGCAGCAAGGGCTGGTTTTCGGTGAGCATGGGCGTGTGCCAAGGCCACTGCTTGCTGCACAAATTTGAGCCAAGGGGCAAAATCTCAAAGAAAACATGTACATGATATTAGGTGAGTTATGCAAGCAAGCCCAAACCAGATAGACGAGTGCGACACAATTTACTGTGCATATTGTTGAGGCGCAATGACACGACGGCTACTGTACAATGTATTACTCAAATAGTCCACGACATCTCAACGGCCAACTCCATATTCCGCTATGCAACAATACAAATACAATGTACATATCTGCTATATACTATGTATTCCTCTATGCAACCACATCCTCTGCATACGGAGTACATAATCTGAGTATTTGTCATTTGTCGCTCCTTTCTGCGATCGAAGGCGGAAACATAGTATTGTGATCTTCGAGAAGCAGCGGTACGGAGTACATGAAAAAGAAGAAGACGAAGAAGACGAAGAAAAAAGGGCGTCTGCAAGACTAAGGGAAAGTGTAAAAATGACCGTAAAACCACGAGTGCAGTAGTGTCAGACAGGGGGGCCGCCGGCGTAACGTGATAAAAGAAGATCACTACTGGATACAGCGCTGATCTCACTGATCCTGATGAGTCTGTGTGGAAGAGTGATCTTCTGACAGAGTATTACATAGTACATGATTGTTTTGTAACCTTGCCATACGAGGTCCCCTGTACACCTGGCAAGGCCGAAGATCATAAGTCTTCCAGGTAATGCTCCGTACTCCAGGTACGGAGTATAACCTCGCAACATAGGACATTTCAGGAATAGTCTGGTGTAGCAGGGGAACAGTCCCGCACACAGAGTCGTACTGTGCCATGGTAAATACTCCGTAGCACAATGCGAATTGCCAATATCGCTGTATCAGTGTTTCTGTTATCCTGTATTCCGCCGGCATCGTACCCAGTCCAATGAACGCTCGCTCACAAGAATACCACCATGGCCACGAATGGGGCATCTGCTCTGCTCGCCGTTCAACAAGCCCCCCCTGGTAGTGTAGTATTCCGAGGACAAACGAGGACACCAGCGGCCGTTGCAGACATTCTAGGCGCCCATCAAACTGCAAGACAGATGCAGCTCAAGAAATCACGTTTGCGGGATGGGCGTCTCCTCCCTAGAGGACTTTCAGGTACGCTTGGGCGGCATAACTTGTATGGACACCGCCTCCACTGCCAGTCGTTAACAAAGTACCCCCAAGTCCCCTCAAGTCCCTCACTGAGCTCCCTCCGAAGAAGAGGAGGGCAGGACAAGCTGAAAAGAAACCGTAAAAGTGGGCCTCAAGCGCCAGGAAAACGGCGGGAAATACTCTGTACATTGGCGGGAATTGTTGGCGCGGCAGCGGCAAGAGCTGTGCAGTTATTGTGTGCGCTTTTTTTGGTGCAGGCAGGAGCCAGGCTGCCCCGTTTCCGGTGCCATGTCAGAGATGTGGCTGTTGGCAATTACGAGTCTCGTCCCGGGTCGTGCCTTCCATGCTCAGCACGGGGTAGACAACATACTCCGTAGTAATTAATGCAATGATGCAGGCCGGGTTCCTTCCTTTGGCGGTGTGTGTCGTCCTTAGTGTCCCATGGTAGTAGAGATAGGACACGGAAAGAAACACAATCGCGCCTTTTTACATCGTAGAGACAGGTTTCAAACAATGTGATACTCCTGCTGTTGCACATTTATTACATAATGCACAACACAATTACTGTGATGCAAGGACTCCCTAGAGCGAATGCAGCAGCGATCGCCCGCCAGCTTGGTCCGAAAGCCGTTGGTCCCTTCGTCCCCATCTGCAGTCTGCAGGCGGACCCCCTGTCTGGATTCCAGACAAATTCCAAATACAAAAAGTGGTGCCGGCCAGGGAGCAGTTGAAGGACGGAAGAGAAAAAAAAAGAAGAAAAAAAGAAGCGAGGAGATCAGGACGAAGGATGAAGGATGGAGGAAGATAGGGCAGGGAGGGGACGCTCGGGCCACAGACCCATCAGACCGTTGGTTTCTTCATCTCTTACAGAGTACACCGTACATACTTAGTGCACTCGAAGCTGCAGAGTGTCGGGTGTCGGGTGTCGGGTGCGTGCTATGTAAAGTAAACAAAATAGCTAGCAGCTAATATCTAACAGCTAGATAGTTGCAATAAATTGCCAGCCAATAGTCACGGAGAACAACGAAATGAACTCGAATCCCTTACATGTGTCTCATTGTTGTGATGCGGAGAGCCAACGTGCTGTCTGTCTCTTCTGCTTTCTCGCTTTTGGCTATTTTTCCTCTTTACAATACACAGGACGGTGTAGATGGCCGGCCTTACCTGGTGATGCCTGATGTCATGAAGAGAACAGGCATAATCGCCCGGATTTATGCATCTACTCCCACCAAAACAGACAAAGATCATCTACAACCTGGATGGATGACGGATATGATCGTAGTCTTCTTTGCAGAGATGCATACTACGTACGGAGTAGTACGGAGTAAACGTGGCACGCCCCTACTACATAGTATGTACGGAGTAGAAAAAGAGAGTGGCTCGCCGTGTCAGATGGAGATCAGCGTGTTAAGATACACCCAAGCAAACTGCATGATTGTTTTATCAGCGGCGCTAGGCGGAAAACGACGGCAAACGGACCCCATCACATTGATTTTGATTTTGATTGGGCTTTGGTTTTGAATGGTTATTATCGAGGTGCGTCTGTGGCAGCTTTCAGTACATAGTACAGTAATGTGTTTTGGTTTTGTGTGATTCAACCCCCATTGCACTATTCGTGAATGAAGGCTTCCATGCACTTACATTGCACATGCAGTGTTGCATGCCGGCGCACGATTCTTCCTTATTTGTGCATTGATCTTCCCAGTCGTTCCTTTTTCTTTGTCTCGTTTCTTTTTGTCGTTTCTAAACTATGCACGGGGTACCCTCTCCTTCCATGATGTCTAGTCTTTTCTTTCTTTCTTTTTCTCTCAAATATTCACTCAAAACGACCTTGCAAATGTTCTGTCTTGACTTTCCTAGCTCTCGATAGTCAACGCACAGAGCCTCTTCTTTGACAAACTTGGCAGTCGAAACCAGTGAGAACTGACCGAAACCCTTTACAAATATGATATATGATATTTTTCCATTCCTCATCTACTAAAGACGACAGTAGACGTCATGAGTTTTTCTGCTCTTCATCAGACAAATCCTTCATGATCCTTTCCACTTCTCCATAGTACATGACCGTTGGCGCCCGGAGCACATGGCCGAAAAGAGATTACTGGTCAAAGGGAGGATATCGCAGTTTTTGAGTGGAAATATGAAGAATGAAGAAAACTTCCTGATGTCTGTTTGAGCCGCGGCGGATCTCGCTTTCAAAGGCGGCAATGTTGCCGGCTGGTATGTAATTCCTACAGAGCAGTGTGTACAGAAGGATGCCCTGCCCTGTTCGTAACCCGCCCATCAAGATTCCATCTTGCATGCAAGCGATGTGTCTTTGTCTCGCTCCCCGGCCGAGTGCAGAGCCACCACGGCTACTCCGTTTTTACTTTTTTTTTACTTTTTTAGAAGAAGCAAGACCGGTCTAAACTCGGGGTTTGCGGCGGGTTGGGTTTTGGTATTCATAGCTCTTTGTTGAAAGGAATCGGAGCATGGAAAGAAGCAATGAAGACTAGAGAAAAAGGAAATAAATAGAGAATAAAATTACAACTGTAACAATCCTACATGATACTCTGTAGAGCCCGACCATAGAGATTTCCAATGTCTCAAGCAAAACAGAGGCGTATCGAGACACTATACTGTATTGGGTCTAGAGGAAGGTCAAGCCCAAGCTCTGACAATAGCAGGCGGTATTAAGATTTATTGGGAAGAAGAGCAAGAACAGACGGTGTACTCCGTACTATGTAACAGCATAACAATACGACACGGCAGCAATACTACATTATTACATTGTATTATTAAATCCCCTTCTCGCTTGCCTTTACTCAAGTAGGCGTAAACCGGAGGAGTTTCACGGAGAATTAATGGAAGAGGGGGATAGAAGATACTGTTCTGTGTACTGTGATAAAGGGTGGTACAATGGATGCTGAACTGGTGCCGTTGTAAAAGCACGTCGGAGAATGGGCATGCAGTGTGCGACGATGTGCTCTGTAGCACGGCATGGTTTGCGTTGCACAATGCGGAAGAGTATTTAGTAGCTAAGCAACACAGTAAAACAGCACTCTAGCAAGTCGTATCCCGGCCAAGCCACTGACGATCTACCCCAGCTACCAGTCTTTCTATTGGACAAAAGAAACATTGGGCAGCAATGTCATAATGTCCCACGGCCCAGGGCTCGATACCAAAATAACTACCTTGTCGGTTGTCTGTAGCACTACTCCGTACATCTGTACTTCTGTAATTCAAATCAAAATACAATCAAACCAAATACACGTATCATCGGTAATCCTTGACAGGACGGGACGGAACTTGACAACACACGAGAGCCGGGAGTAGTCAGGCAGTAGCGGCAGAGTAATTACAGGGTAGTAGTATGTACTACATAGTAAGGCTCTGCACAGAGTAGAAAGGAGGTCCCAAAAACCGTTATTGACCGCACGAGCACTCTCACGGTCACGCTTACCCTCATCCTCACACACCCTCACACTCACACTCACTCACACTCACTCACACCCCCACTCCCACTGTACGGAGTAATTCCCACCCACCCCTGTCGCATCGCGACGTTTGTGTACTCCACCCCGGTCCCAGGCAGCCCAGACCCCTGTCAAGGTTACTCCAGGCCCAGGGAGTAGGTCCCCGACGTCGCCGATTCACCCAAGGAAAGAAGAAAAGAAAGAAGAAAAACTGTGTGGGTGTCTAACCGTATTCGTGCTACCTCCTTTTGTCAGAATAAACGTTCTCGAGAACAGACTACATAGTACAGATGGTTCAGATCTCAGCGGACAGACTTATTCTACTCTACACTATGTATTGAGTCTACTACGTATGTACGTACATGCACCACCAAGAGTAAGCAGAGGGGGGTATGTTGGTGGTTGGTTCGTCTGTTGATGATGATACTGAAATAGTCACATCTTCAAAGAGAAAATATTAAAATAACACACCGTTGTCGATCAGGTGTCCAGATTTTCTGATATTCCAAGTCTGATCTGTCGTTTTATTGATTATCACAAGACGGCATTGCCATTTTTTCCAAGAAACAAATCTCAAAGAAAAGAAGGCAAGACGAAAAAGGCGAAAAAGACGCCATCAACTCTCCTCCATGACCAGCCAGCCACATGACACTCTTCTGGGATGCCGTATCCGCCAAAATACGACAGTGCAGCAATTCCGTTGTTTGATTGTGTTTGTTTATTTCTTTCTTTCTGTGTTTGTTATTTTCATATCATTTTCTACACTTGTTTGAGTTAATTCAACACTGACATGCGCGTCGTTCTGGCTTCTTACCGGTCGGCCTGTGAACAGATAGTACTTCGTCACACCAACATATGGACATCGTATCTCATCAAAGAACAACTCTCTGATTATTATTATTATTTACATTTAAATGTGATGAGAGGACTGGTGTTGCATCACTGGCCCCCAGGACACAGATTCGGGTCTCGTTTGTTGCCCCTATTTTGTATTTTATTTCTTTTGATGCTTTTTTTTTTTACTTCATTGACTCAATGCCGATCTCTTCTTGCTCTCTGCTACCTCTTCTTACGTATATACCACAGTACAAACTCTGAGTCTGTTGGTACAGATGAGGAAAGAAAGCCCGCCGTCTGCTCTGGGCATTGTTCCGCAGCTACAACTACTATTACTCTGCACAAAAAAGGAGCTGTTCCTCCATGTTCTTGATCTCCTAGCCAGCCCCATCTCATGCAAGATTCTGCGTGTTCCTCTTCCTGGCTGGAAAAACGTATGCGCTATCTACTCCGGACTCCCTAGTTCCGGCCGGCTATGGAACGGTCTCGAGTAGACTATTTTACGGACTGAGTGCTATGTGAGTATTACCGAGTAGACTGCCAGCATTCAGAACATGTAAGGTTATATGTAAATATCTAAAAATCTAAAATATGTAGAACAAGTAGCGGCGAGACAGGCTCTTTGTAACATCTTACTGATCCGGATAATAGCATCTTTTCCTTTATTATATTTGACGTTTCGTCTTCATTTAATTATTCAAACAAGTACTGTAGAAAATCAAACACCAGGAAATATCATTCTGGATTTAATCGGGCTTTCCTTCCTATCTCCGCGTCAAAAATAAATGTGCCCAGACGCACTGGAACAGGAATAATGCAGAGATGCTGGGCAGGAAATGCATCGGCAATACGGGTCTGGTTCTGTAGTAAATTACTTACTAATCATCATCGCGATCACATCAAACCGATCTCATAATACAGGGGCCCCAAATGGCAAGCTATCAATAATCGAAATACGATATATTACAGTGGCCTGTGCAAAGTGATCATTGGGAAAACACATCAAAGATCTACAGAGACAAGGCGTTCTTGCCGGAACTCGGTGTAAATTTCAGTCTGCTCTCGAAGCCCCTGCAAGAACAGGATCAGTATTAATCTGCAATATCAAAAAGGATCCCGCACGCTACACTGAACAAGGCAAGTTGCAGCAAAGTATTTGAGTTTCGAGCAGGCTTGCTTTTGATACCAAATACTGTACTCATCCTGCGCTGCTGCGAGTCCTAATAAAGAACCGTTACGTGTTTACTATGTATTACATTGGATCGCCTTCAGCCGCCCGCCCTCGCTTGTGCCCATTCAGGAAAAGCCTGTCATCTGAAAGCTGGCATTATTTTTATTATTAAGAGTTTTATAATTATTGACTAGCATCTGCAGAGTAATATTGCAAGCTGCAACGTAAAATCTACAGCAGCAGCTGCGACGCAAAGCATGAATCTCATCCAAGCATGCACGTCGCAAGCCACCCGTTGTTTCAAGAGAAGAAATCAAAAGGCAAACTACTACGGGGTATGTCTGCTGCTACATCGTACCCTGTAGAGTCGCATTGTTTACCCACTGTTCGGAGTTTGAGTTGGCGAGACTGCGACGCTCCTCAGCCAAAACGTGGTAGCCTGTATGTACTACTATGTATGTAATATTCCGTCCTTGACACCAGACGAGGGCCGCCAAAATTGCATGTCTTGTTCGTGGGCGGCAAATACATGGGAGGCATAGGCAAATGGCAATCAGGATGTGTCCCAAAACGAGTAGGCAGATACATACAGTAGCAAGAGCTGGGGGTCGCCTGAAAGATACAGAGTACGGAATACTGAGTATCATTTTCCGCCAAACATTACTCAATTCAGAAACAACGGCGCAGACATGTTTGCAGCCTTTTACGGAGATTTATTTCATGTACATGTATGTAATTAATACCAGTAATATTTGACGTCGTCGTATTGACGCTCTCGTCGACAGCATGAGATTTCCTGGCAAATGTTTTTTCAAAGTACTATGTAGTTTCACAATCTGCTTTATTCTTTACTTTTCGCTGCTTTTCGGTCCGGACCACAACCGCCAATGCGATAATATCCAGATAAACAGGCAAAGCAATCAAAAGGCGGCCCTACCTACTCACATCACCTTTTTTTTTCTTTCCTTTTCATAAGATTACTCCCTTAAACTTCTTAAATTAATTTGATTCTTTCGGATCCGAGAGGTTGGAATGCCGAAACGTCGAACCGAGACCCGCCCATCAAAACCAATACTTGAGTAATCACGAAGAGACTACATACACTATTTTCCACCTGCATTGCATCACGATGATGAGACCGTTATATTGTTCAGGCAGGATACTTTGGCGCAAGGGATGCAGCCAAAAGGAATTGTGTTTGTATTTTGTAGCGGATATAATTGAGGCGTTAATATGACCAAGATGGTGTAGGCAGGGCGGAATAAGTGCTATGTACAATTATATGTCTGTTCATAACTTGCAGAGGATTTATGGAGAGCACAATGCGAATCATACATAGTATATACTATGTATTTGCCGACTGTCTGTGCCTCATTGGCGAAGCGGCCATAGCGGTCGCTGTCAGTGCACGATGCAATGCTCCATGCTGCCGTTGCTCCATCGGCTGGCCGGCTCGTGTCAGCCACGATGCTTACTGTGTACAGAGTGGACGGTGCTACGGAGTAGTATGTACTCCGTACCGAGTAGATACAGTACTATGTATATCTACACACCTTTGGGCAGACATGCTCGAGAAGAGTACACCGACTTTGACGATCTCGGGCAATACATGATTCGAGTTAGCATGCAGGCGATATTCACGGAACAGCTGCTAATGTAGCAAATATTGCGAGGACGTGCCGGATCTAGGGTCCTGTCCTGTCATATGTCTCCGGCTTTGCAATAGTACTCCGTACAGAATACAGAAGACTGCCACCATGATCTTCGCCACAGTTGAGACGTCATTATTGCGACATACCCTACCGAGTACATAGTACATACCAATTGCATAGTATCTACTATGGTGCATTCCGGTCTCCTTCTTTTTCTACAGACATACAAAGAGATAGTGCCGATCGCCATCTCACAGCTGCCAAGCGACGAAGGCGAGCGATGCGAGCTGACGGACTGTACTCCGTCCACCGTACACCGTAGCGGTGCCACCTGCTATGTACCATAGTACTATAGTATACCATAGTAAAATACCCGACTGCCGCTTGTTCTTTGTACAGAACGCTGTGTCCCGCTGTAGCGTGTCGGCGTCTTTGTCCCTCTGGAAGATCGTTTCGGTGTACTCGTGTCCTCCACAAAGTACAGAGTAGAAACGTAATGCTCTTGTCAGCACAAAGAAAAGGAGAAATACCCGAATAGGCAATAGCTTCGAGGCGGCAGTTGCATTCACGTGCTTCTCACTGTCTACAATACTCGCAACGGAAATATTCCCAATAATAACACATAATACCACCCAGCGGCTGTCTACGTACGCTGTTATTTGTGCCCATCTGCTCCTTGCAACCATCTGCGTCGTATTGATGCGTTTCATACTCTGTCATTTATGATATCGATGCTCGACAACGGTGTTCTTCTACATGGTAATTGAACTAATTTCCTTTAACAGAGCATGAAGATTTGGATATTCTTCATTGCTTGGATTCTCTGGAAGCAAATAATCTCGGGCTCCATTGTTGCTCAAGGTTGATGCTGATACTTTGTGACGCTGCAAATGTTACTCTGAAGCGCGGCCGCTTGACATTATACGATACCGACGATTGTACCCCGTACAGTGGATTAATTTTTTTTTTTCTAGTGACTTGCTTGGAATAGTGGCCCTAGTCCTCACTAATCCCGTCGGATATCGAGATGCTAGGAGATGCAGAGATGCCAATACAAGCTGAAGAGCACCGTTAGCCCGCCATTGACGTCCAGCAGTCCGCAGCTAGCCTCCAGTTAGTCGCAGAGTGGCGGCGTTGGCACCATCTGGCTCCTTTCAGCTGAGTCCCGCGTTAGCCGCTTTCCTGTTTAAGGTAAATTCCCTAAATTTGCGAGGACTTTCGCCGTTGTTGTCTTCCAGTCGACATTGTGGCCTGCCAAGGCACTGGACTCGCCTAGTTATTATTTTACTGGTTTTTGCTGTATTTTACGCCCATGTCGTGGAATCGTGCTTTTAGTCTGTGGCGTCCTTTTATTTTGGCAGGCTTGGGCAGACAAAGAAGAAGGACCGCAAAGCAAAAATGACAGCTAATAGAGGAGGAAGAGGAAAAAAAAGAAGAAGAAGAAGACACCGAATGGCAATGCGGAATTATGATTGCAAAATCCAGTTAGAACAGCTTGCTCGTCGAGACGTAGACATGACAGCATGGAATCCACTGTGTGTGTTGGTTATGCATCTACGCTGAGTAGTCCGCTCGCTGTGCATTGGACGAGATCAAGAGTAGATCATTGTCCCTGAATCATGGCCACTTCAAGATGTTTCTGTAGCGGGCAATTATTCGAAACATCAGCTCATAAAACACGCCATGTTAAGAGTGTTGGCCTCGACTCTATTAGCTACTTTCAGACAACAGACCGCCACCAAGACACAAAGACAAGTAAATACAAATACATGTGTGGACGACGAGGCGTCGTGGCGCTGTGGCAAAATCCCAGGACTGCCCCCGCGGTGAGAGCCAGGCCAGACCAGGCCAGACCAGTCCCATCCCAGAATATGAGACGGGAAACGGGGTCACATAGTGCCCGTCCCGTTGGAACTGACACCTCCCTGCCACCTCCTAAAAAGTAAGTTTGCCTCTCTCTAGCGTTTGCTGTGCTGTCTGTACTGTGGTTGAATCTCGCAGGCACAGGCACGGACGGGCGGGCGCGACGGCTGTATGCAGCCTGATTTACACGTTGGCCTGTGCTAGCTTCGTAGTTTTCAACTTATTTTGTGTTAGTTGTAAGATAGCTCTCTCGTGCTCACTAGAGCTGACATGTACCCTTTCGCGCGTTGTGGCATACAAAGGATACCTGTTGGGTGCTGCACGCCCATAGCAGTAAACCCAAAACGGCTTCTGCCCGAGCTAGCCAGGTACTTCTACTTGCGTGGTCGACGCGCTATTACTCACTATCGCAGGGCAGGGACTTTACTTACTGTTGTAGCAAGATACACCGGCGGAGATGCTGCTCACGGCGGGAGAGCTGGTTGTCCCCCAAGCATGTTAAACTGGCCTAATTATGTGCTACGAGTGTGCTAGGGTCTAGCAAGTGCAGAGGCCTCTCGGCTCACTGCGCCCCGTAGATTAGTTCTCTTTAGTGTATAGGTATGCCACGCCCTCTGTAATTACAGCCCATGTACAAATCTATCTTACCATGGCACAGGATGTACGGGTGCCGAGTCCCGTCTGCATTATATCCGCAGCGCAGCCACTGTAATCCACTATTGGCTGCTCGCGAAACCCGCTATTCGGGGATGCCGTTGTACTCTTCTCTTTATTCGCGATTACTTGCTGGCTTTTACCATGTATTTGTACGCAATCAATATTGGTTGCAGAGCCAGCCCACAGGATCAGAAAACAAAGCGCAGAGCGTATTGACCGCAGCTGCTACTGAGGACTGCCGTTGACGCGGGGATCGTCATGGGCTTGATGCGAGGGAGATGAGCATCAACAATGACTGATAGTATCGTGCGGCGTACGACGGTCTCCGTAAATTGAAGCAAATTGGGCAGATTCAACCCTTGACGGCAGTACTGGATATCTGCCAAACATTTACCATCCTTTAGAATTAAATCAACCAAGGCGTCGCGCGCCTCGCTTATGGTTGCAGGTTTTGTGATAACCCTCGTCATTCAGGTAGCCACAGTCTATATGGCATTTACAACCTTGGCCCGGCAGGATAAGATGCAGGAACAATAAGAAACAGAACAGAAACACGAGGCATTGTCACAACGCGGACCCTGATACGACGCAGTACGGTGGGAGAAGCTGTACTATGCAAGCTCAGTATTTTAGAGTACAGAGTACAGAGTAAATAAGACAGTCAACAAGACCCCTGCTCTGTCAATATACCATAGTATGCACGAGATGACGTCGCAAAGCCTACCACTATCCCGGTAAGCCAATATCTTACAATAAATAGAGATACTCTGTGCACCGTAAGCAAAACATATTCGTACATACGGTAGTAGAACAATGACAATCAAAATATCGGAATATCAAAGTATCAAAATACCCAATATCAAAATAACCAAAGACAGGGATGTAAAACACGGCATCAAGACATGATGCAACGCTGCGTATTGGAGCCAGTCAAAAGCCGGCAGCCTCTGCCCTGCAATTATATTCCGTACATGGGTTTTATTCCGTACATGGGGTTTTAACAGATGTCGACGAATAGGAAACAAACTCACCGCCAGCAAAATAAATAATAATATATAATGTAAATTAGCAATAACGCTCCGGCTAGGGACCCGCAACGGGCAATAATAGGACAATGGGGCAATAGGGCAGTTTAGCTCAATATTGTTACTTCGGGGCTCTCAATCTTGCTGCGGTTTACATACGGAGTAGTATTGGGTGGCTATTGGAGAATCGCGGAGGGGGGCCGCAGCGGCAAACCCGGAGGGTCTGGCCAGGGTCACAGCACAGGAGATTGGTGAGAAGTTTGTTAGTGCCTATTTCTACTCCGTACTGCCGTGTATTGGATACTATGTATTATTCAACTCAGTAAGCTGCATCATTGGTCTTCCGTCTTTCTGTCCTTCAGTCTTCAGCAACCACCGTTGAAGAACTCAAAAGACCACGTAGCTGTTCAGTGTCAACTGCCGACGGTGACGGTTCACGGTTGGTGGTTTGCACAACTGTCATGTCCGCCTGTTGGGCGTGGTGATGACAATAGAAGAGGCCGTTGGAGTTTGCAATGAGAGGAATACTGTGTTGGGAGCGGCAACTCTTGTGTCACGTGTTCGCATAGCAGTCTTGTTATCGATAAGCCGATAGACCGGTGGCTCCGTCTTCGTGACCTGTGATTGGCTGGTTTGACGACACGCCCAAACAACATCGTGGTACGGAGCGGTGTATGTGAAAATAAAGAAAATAAATACCAACGTATGCAAATCTCAGTCGTAAAAGGATTGCTAAAGGACCCAACGCTGGCAAATTGTGATCCAATTTGCTATTTTTGTCGAATTTTTTTTTGTCCTTCGGTTCATTATTAATAATTTTAATAATTTCATTAATATCAATAGTCCGCAATATTTACAATTCACTTGTTGATTATTGAAATAATTTAGGTAATCCAAACAATTAATTTACTACGGTTCAAAATACAAACACCATGACACAACATACCAGAACTCTATTCGGATGCACATAGCCAATATTACCAGAATTGCGTCTGCAGATCGATCACGCAGAGTTCGGCAACAAAGGTACAGTTAACCCCCAGCGAAAGTACTGACCATGCATTCCGTGATGCCATGACAGCAGTTATGATCAGCCAGACCAGAACTAGGTGTGAACGGACTTGTTGCCCGTTATGAATCCGTCCTCCTTCTGCGGTGGTACATGCCTCGCACCATTCATGTGCCGAGTTCACAAAGTACCACGGCTGGGAAGATGCAAATGCCAGCTCGCATCGATTGCCTTTAGGGACACTGATATGCTGAGTAATAAATGAGTCAACAAGACGAGCCAGCTTCAAACCAAAGGCGGTGTACTATGTAATTGACTCAGTCTCGTCAGTACATTAGTCATCACATAACACAAATCACAAATCACCACTCGGCCTGCTGCAGCTCTGACGAAAGATCCACGACACCCTTGAACTGCTACACATGTACCCGATACCCTTGTACTGCGGCAGTGTACTTCCCCCGGCGTCTGTTCGCCCTGCTAACAGAGGTATAAAAGTACCCCCTATACCCCTGTCTCACTCCCTTTGGATTTCCTAAAACGGAAATGGTAGCGAGAGACAGTTCAACGTCGATTTTCGATTTCGAATCGATTAATTGATAAATGGATTAAACAGTATAAATAGATAAAATCATCGATAAAATTCATAAGACAAAAAACACAACCGTCATGCCCGGAACCGCCAAGCGCAACAAACCAGTCTTTGTTTGCATGCAGCTGCAGCCTCTTTTTTCCTTGAACAATTCCATAGTGTTGCACTTTTGTCTGAGATCGATGCGATGTGAGATGGACCAAGGCCACATAGCATATTGGAGCAAGCGATGCAGAAAAACAACGAGTAAACGAGTAGGGAAGACGACGTGGTATTGCCTCTTGCCCGCAACGCTGACGTACTCTGCTCATATTTTCCGAAACGTGCCTATGAAGATTAACAGCAGAATGCGACGCTATCATTAAAAACAGTAGCCAATCACCTGTAATGTAAACAGAGAAAATAAAAGCAGAAAATAAAATATAACAACTAGGAAACGAACAAAAAAATGGATGACTACGGACTATGCGGCTGTGCCCAGCCTGCCCGTTATCAGTACTTTTCTCCGTCCCGTTGGGTCCATGCAATAAATAACTGTGCATACGCAGTTGTAAAAAGGAATTATGATCTGTCACCCGAGTGCAGAGTTGTATCCCGACAGAGGACATCCCCGAACCATTGCTCCGTCTGCATCAGTTGTCGGCGCTGTTGCAATGCCCAATGCAGGATCAATATCCATTCATGAGTAATTGTCAGGATTCAGGAGCCGGCGACAAGACGAGGCTTGTCAATGTTCGAACTGGCAGTGGGAGCATCCTTTTTTGGGGTTCTTCCATTCACATGCAACTCGGTATTTTAATATTGTTTTACTATTTTCTTTTTCTTTCTGATTCCTAATTGATTCATTCTCGATTGTTCTGATCCTGGCAACCAGCCCTGCGGGTAAGCGGGTTTCTATTGTCCGTCCCTAATACCCAGAAAGAACATGTAAATACAAATACTTTCAGCCGCGATGGTCGATGCTACCTTTGTTTGATTCTTGCTGTTTTAAAATTAGTTGTATATTTCAGTTTATTTTTATTTTTATATATCTTTGCTATATCTCATTTATTATTTCTTGGATTGTCATCTATCACTTGTCCTATTCGATTGCATTACATCGTAATGACGATGCCCTTGGAGATATCCCTGTCCTCAGTCTCGGCGTCAACGGAGGGAGTCAAAAGGACCAAGGGCAACGGATGAACGTCCGTTAATTACTATTGTTTAGAACTACTTTCTCGGTTATTTGGTTCGCCTTATTTTGGTAAACGAGCTGCTGCTGCTGTTCGCAAATACTTCTTCTTTGAGCACATAGCTCAACAACGAACGTCTCAGAGGTGGCCTGCCTGGGTAAGCAGCTCCAACACTATTATTAATGAATCAAAGTGATACGTTGCCCCCCTTTCCTTATTTCGTCTGTAATGGCGACTTGGTTGCTTCTTTCGTGCATCTCTTCATCCGTTCATTGTCTATTGTCTTGTCCTGTCTCGTCCTTACGACGACACCACTCAACCGATCTTCCTATAACGAGTAGCGCATGTTCATGCAAAAATCCTCTTTCTACATTCTCAGCGGCTGGCTTTGTCCGTTGCTGGCGCTCGCTCGCTCTCTCCGTACATAGCTCGACGTTAGCCGTTACTCCTAGCCTGGCACCTCGATATTTTAAGATATGTAACATACATAACAGCACTACTCCGCAAGGGCATACCCACTGTACAGTACATAGCTAGTGAGACACTGTCGCCGAACAAGAGAGAGGCAGCCAGACTACGGACTACGGCGGACTGTAGTAATAAGCGCAGCCACAGCCTACCAGACTGCTATGTACAATCTAAACCGTACAAAGTAAAACATATCATCTAAATCCGAATGCGATCGCTGATCAACTGCTGCTCCCGCGTAGGCTGTCGGCTCCGGGGCGATTTCGAGTCTAGGGGCAGTACTTTGAACACTGACAGGCCGTTGATTATCACCAGTCTTTGTTTGTTTCTTTTGTTTCTCTTTTTCTTCTTCTGTTTTTCTTCTTCATTTTCATATTCTTTCTTCACCCGATTTTCCTCTTGACCCAAGTCCGAATGACAGTAATCAATACAATGTACACGCCCAAGTCGCTGCCAAGCGGCGGGTTTCAACCATTTGCGCCCTCTATCTCTTTTTATTTGCTCTTTTCTTTCTACTATGTATTCTTTAAATCCCCCCCACTAGATACAAACAAAGACGCCGCGGCCCACTCTGCTCATGACATGATATGATGAGAGCAGATCTGGTCTCTAGGATAATTCCTGGGGCTACAGGGGTCCTCTAGTATTCTGTACAATACAATTGTACTATTAATCTACTATTCCTAACAATGCCCAATTGATCCACTATTCTCCCCATGGCACAGTACTTTTGATCAGGCCTGGATTGTCCATGCCGGTTTCGACGATTGTATTTGTATTTGTGTGTTCTGTCTTGTGAGAATCCATTTGCTTTCATTTCCTTCTTAGTCAGGCTCCGATGATTTGCATTAACATCGAGGAGACAGGTAACAGTACTGTGTAAACATTACAGAGCGGCCGCATTTGATCCAGATGCTATTATTTCCAGAGTTTCTCCACAGCAAGCGTTTCTTTCAGCTGGTGTTGTCGGCACCCCTAGGCGCAGTCTGGCTAAATGCTAGCGTTACGTACTGAGTATTAAGTACATTTCTCTGTGAAACCGTGTAGATCTTCAACTTCAACTGCTTGCGTTGCGTCTTTATGACGGCACAGACAAACCAGAGCAGAAAATGAAGCTGAAATTACGTTGCCCGTGAAGTTGCCAGCAACCCTGGAATATGATGCAACCACGATGTATTCTGCTTCTGGTTATTTGGCATTTTCAATGATGAAAGGCATGCAAGATATTAATAGCATCGACCTTCAGCTCGAGCTATTCCTGATGGGTGTCCTTGTTGGCTACCGAACCAGAACGACGGGAGAGTACATAGTGTTTGCTGGTCTCGTCACTGTCTCAATCACTCATCACCCGCCGCCACCCAACACCCTGCTGAACATCACAGAGCATCAAGGATCAATCGGTACCCATTGTGCGCCGAGGTGGTGAGATGACAGGCCTCCCCGGCTGGAAGGGCGGCGTATTGTACTTTGTAATAGAGCTAGCCCCCGACTGTTATTTCATTTGCTTATATTTTATTTGTCAGTGTTTGTTAGTATCGTCTACATAGCATGTGTAGTCGCAGGTGCAGTTGGTTGATGATCGCAACGGGACGGGCACGAGATGAGCTGCGAGGAGACGGGATGGCTCACTCTGCCTATCCCAGATATTACATACGAGAAGCATACTCTGTGCTCCCAGAGCATCCCCGTAGGAGCCCGGGATCTGCTTGCCTGGAAAGTTGAGGGCCGAGGGATGCGTCTGGCCTGGCCTGTCGGTATCTCGCCTATCTACGACTTTGGTATTGCAAGGAAGGGAAGGACTCGAAAGTGCAGTGAACGATAAATAAAATACACATAAAAATACAATAAACCTTAACATTAACACAAAAAAATACCATCTCCCACCGTCACACCCGCCTCTGTCACAATCACCGCCGTCCCAAACGAGATCCTGCCAACAACCAACAACCAACGGCACAGGCGTATGCGAATCCTTGCCACAGATTCATATACTGCATACCGAGTATGTACTTAGTAGTGGCCTCTGCAGGTCTGCCACGCCCACCAACATCGACCGCCCCTACCGCCCAAGCTGAAGGTTGTCGACAAAGAGCAATATCTTGCGCGCTGCCATGGTCGTAAAGATAGTCGGAACAGGCAAACCGGCTCTTTGCTGTTTACGTGCAAGCCGTCGAGCAAGAATTGACGAAGCAGCTCTGCCATGCCCGACTCTCGTAAATCCGCTGTCTGCTAACATAAAGTACGCCCATAGCATGCTACCTCTGCGTTTGCTCGGTACGACGTACGACGACTTGCAGTTTAACGGGGGCAGGTGCGATGGACAATGTGTAATTGCACACCCCAAAACCACTATGGACACAGAAACAGAGTCCCAAAACATACATAGTACATAGTACAGAGTTCAAACACAGGACACGCCCCCCCCGGCCGAGTGCTGATCACACGCCCCAGCTGGAGGAAGTTGCGACCCATGCTCCTCCCCAGGCAGGTAATAGTACTTTTTATAACCACACCCCCGCTTGCACCTTTGCTGATTTTGCCCTCATTCCACTAGGGCTATCCACTGGAGTCAGAGATGGCAAGAGCAGCCAAGCAAGCAAGCAGCAAGAGCTGTGGGTGAAGAGAGAGAGAGGAAATAGCACACACGCCCCTCCTGCCCTCTCTACTACAACACTCCATAAAAAACCTTATTTAACACCTCCTCTGCTCTTCCTCTCTCTCTGCCTCGACTTGGTCCTCGTCATCGCCAGTGCAGATATATATCTACAGTCCCCTCCCTTTGCTTTGTGATTCATCTTTTCTTGATCACTATTCACTCATTCAAAACTCATTCACTTTTATCAGTCTATCTTTTAGCCTTTAGACATATCAACACCTAGTCAAGTCACCGACTCGTCAAAGTCATCAACTTTTATCAAACCTCTTTCATCCCTCACCAACACCATCACCATCTCTTCTACCCTTCTTTTCCCACCCTTCACACATCTTCACAATGGCCAAGCGTACCAACGCTGGTGGTGTGACCAAGGGCTCATGGACGGAGCTCGAGGACAACGTCCTTCGCAAGGAGGTCCGGCTGCGCGGCGACGACGAGCTGTGCAACGGCTGGGCTGAGATTGCCGAGAAGATCCCCGGCCGGACTGCAAAGCAGTGCCGTGAGCGCTGGGTGCAGAACCTCAAGCCGAGCCTGGACCGCGGCCCGATCACAGCCATCGAGGCCGACTTCATCCTGAAACAGGTTGGCTCTCGGGGCACCAAATGGGCCGAGATTGCACGGATGCTGCGCGACGAAGGCATCAGCCACCGCAGCGACAACGCCGTCAAGAACTGGTACAACGGCAACAAGAACCGCCAGAAGCGTGCCCTGCGTCGTGGCGGCCGCGATACCTACGATGCCTCGCCTTCGCACGCCGCACTCAACCGCCAGGGCCGCCGCTCGTCCATCAACATGTCTGCCGCCACCACCATCTCCGCCTCGTCCTCGTCGGACTACTCGCCCATGCCGTCGCCATCCACACCCTACAACACCACCCACTACTCGTACCCGTCGCGCCCTACGAGCCAGCAGTCCAGCAGCCAGGGCCACCACCACTACCAGCAGCACCAGCAGCAGCAGCACCACCATCACCACCGCCACCAGTCGTTCTCCCAATACAGCCCACGCCAGGCGAGCTCGCAGCTGCCTCTGCTTGGTTCGCAGCTGCCTCTGCCTCTGCCCACCGTTGGCAACAGCCGGTACTACGACGAGCGCCGCAGCTCGGCCTTTACAGTTGCCACCTCGCCAGCCAGCGTCGCCGCGATGCCGCCTCTGGAGGCCGACACGGGCTCGCCTCTGATTGCCACGTCGCAGCACTCGCCGGCCCTCTCGCAGGCAGCCGGCCCGCAGACATACAGCCTGGGCGCCTACCCCGGCTACAGCGGCTACAACAGCTGCCACCACGACGACGTGGCACTGCCTATGACGCGGACGCTGAGCCAGATCTCGAGCCAGTCGCAGCTGCGCGAGTACAACGTGGCCATGGAGCCTCCGTTCACTGCCCCTGCACCGCCCGGCTCTGAGCGTCTTGCTATCAGCAACATCATCAACTAGGAGTCGCCCTCGACGGCCTCTCTCTTCTCTCTCTCTCTCTCTCTCTCTCTCTCTCTCTTCACTTCTTGTATATCCATTTGCATCTTTACTCTATTTTCTAATGGCTCTTGGCCACCCCATATATACCCCCTCTTCCCAAGCACTATTCTCTCCATGCCTCTCCTTTGAGGCCTTGGGCCAGTCTGGCTCTGAAGGCCTTGGGAGCAGCGGGAGCAGTGATGGATCTGAGAACAGATCCTCTATTCATCTTGTCCTTGTCCTTTTGTCATTTTTGGTCATTTCCTGTACTTTCTTGTCTATTCTTTTTGTGGCCCTGGTTATTTTGCCACTTGCGATTTGCCATTTGCTGTTCTCTGTATCATTATATGAGATTTTGTCGCTTTGGGTTTTCTTGGGTCAGCATACTCGTCGGTCAACGAGTTGGAAACTGGTTTCTTTCTGTAGTGCACAGAAGAAGCCAGGGGAGTTGGTTCTTTGTTTTTGTCCCTTAATCGTTTAATACCAAACTATTATCTTCTATCCTGCTGGCCATGACTGTTCTTGCCTCTGCTGCCTGTCCGTGACTGTTATTTGCCTGTTCGCGACTGTTCTTGCCTCTGTTGTGTGCACATGATATCATGCACACGTTGAGGCGAATCTAACAGAAAGAACAGCGAGAATAAAAAAAAGCACAAAAGAACCGAAACCCTTTGAAAACATACGATGCGCTCTTCAACATGCTACCATTTTTATTTCAAAGGTACAGTGTAAGCGCATGAAAATACACAAAGCGTGTCGATGATTGGCCGGGTTTGCCGAGTCGACGCCAACAGCCGTGTTAGTGGCAAGCTCAGTTGTGAGCTCTGGCGATGCTCTGGGCAGCCTTGCTCAACGAGGCAGACGGCGGACAAAGGGGACGGCAGCTGGTAACTGCTGAAACCGCAGCCGGTGGCCAGAACAATGACAGACGCGCATCGGCCCCAGAGTCGCAAAGTCATCAGCCATCGGTCATGCCATCACGAGGCTGTTTGCTCTGTGGCATTAAGAGCTATATCGTCTATTTCTAATGTTCTAGTGTTCTATTGTTCTAGTGTTCTAGTGTTCAATTGTTCAATGTGCAATGTTTCTAATGTTTCTGATGCGGACTTTATCGTCGTCTTCGTCTCCGTCTCCGTCTCCGTCTTGATCTCCATCTGGTCTCGCCCTTTGTCGCTTTCATCCAGTGTCGGCCGAGAGAATCTACATGACTGGTTTTCTTTCTTTTGATTTCTTTGTGACTTTCCCGCTTCATTCTTGGACCTCATCGTCCTCCCTTTGTCGACGATCCGGCAAGCTTCTTCTCCGCTTCTTCTCGAACCTGTCTCATCGGTCTCAGTCGCACCCGTCTCACCTGTCCTTTTTTTCTCTCTTTCATTTCTTATTATTATTCTTATTTGGGCGTCTACCATGTCTGCATTACGTCGCACATAGTCACCATTCCAAGAGGTCCTTTTGTTTTCTTTTCCTCCCCCTTCTCTTCTTCTGCCTCTCAGCTTCACCTCATTCCAATGTCGATCACTTCCAATCCAGTAGCCCTGCCTTGAATTCCAAATCCAAATCACCAATTGCACTTCATCGTACTGCTGTCTGCAAGCATATCACCATTACCATAGACCATAGAGACTCCGAATCCCACTTATATGCATATGGAGCATTGTTGTATGCCGAATGGGTCAGTTGCCATATGCTTGCTTTCTACCGAGTCTTCAGTATTCTACACAGCACATTACAGAGTACATAGGACTCGATTAATCTCCCAGTGGCTGCTGAACACCCCTGCCGTCTTGATCTTTTGGGCTTGAGTTGATTCAGATCCTGTTTTACTTGATGAACAAACAGACCGGCCAAGTCGGCGCTTCTCTGGAGCGATTACTCAGGCCACGTCAAACCATGCTCGATACAGCCTCGTCTCGCGCATCACCGTCGATCTTGTCCGGACTCTATTCTTTGTCATGCACTTTTACTGTACATGGCAGTAAGAGAGTTCAAACCCTGTTTACAAATAGAGTACGAGAGAGACGTAAACATGGAGGTAGGCGAATATCTCAAAACGGATACCCACCGTTAAACGAGTCCTCGCCATCGCCGTAGGATTCATATGCCTACCTACCACAGTACCAGCAAGTACCTGCATTGTCAAACGGAGCAGCAGAGCCGGAGGGGAAAGGATCTGAATACTATGTACATACTCCGTAGAGAGAAACCAAGAGAGTGCCGTTGGCTTGTGCTCACCCCAGTCAATCTCCACACACACAGACACTGCCCGCCTGTGCAAGCTGTACTCTGAACCAACCCTCCCCTGCTAGCTTTCTTTTCTACCAGGCGCTCAGACAGTTCCAGTTATTATGTATTACGCAAGACGTAATAAGTGCAGAGCCCGTTATTTCGAACGGCCATCTCCCCACACTGGTCGCCGACCTCGCGAACGAGTGCTACGCTGTAGGGATGTATTTGAAAGAGGGCGTTCTGTTTGGGCCAGGATTGGCAAGGCGTGATGTTTGAGGATTGACGTCCCACGTCCATGGTATCTTGCCCGTTGGTGTAGGACAGACCATCAAGGCACTGACCAGCCGTGCTCGTTTGCAGTGTCTTTGATATTCTCAGTATTGCACTATATTGTTCGTATATAGCTCGTGTACTGTCAGCTTGTACAATGCTTTGTTCACCTTTCTTTGTCTGTATACCCCATGCATCTCATGAGCAAGACACGCCAATAATCAAACTGTGGTCTTGATACGCTGCACCGAGTACGCTGTACACCGTCGCACAAGTCCGAGATGCAGCACATACACCGCACATACATAGTAGTACTTCGTACGAGCAAGAGGCAGGCAGGGCACTCAATAGGAGACAGAGTACGGTCGACCCGGAAGGTTACCAAACAAAGGCACGCGTCGATCTGGAGACTCGCCGAGAGTGCGGGCTTGCAAATCACAGACGATCCTGAGCTTCTGATAGGGCAGTGTACGAGGTTGCATGGATAATGAATATCTTATCTTACTGGATGCTACAGTGCTCAACTCTGTTCTCTGATCTCTACAAAACCCAGCCTTGTCGCGCATGTTGCTTCCCTTTAACGGCCTGGCCATCCAACTGAAGCAATATACAATACATAGTGATTATATTACTACTATTTGCACGATTCAACGCTCGTTCTGACTACCGTTCTAGGCTGTTGGGAGGGTGGCAAGAGGCAAGTAGAGAAAGGGAAACCAGAGAAAGAGAAAACAGAGAACGGCCGAACCATGGCAGCTGAACGGGCTCGTCTCAAGTCGAAAAAGGCGTGTGGCAGGGCTGTCGGTCTGTACCATGTAGTTTTTGTCAGTACTTCTTATTGTGGATTAAATACTAATACTGCATTTCCCGTCATTGATCATGACAGCCGTTTCGTTTCCGTTGCGTTTCTCTAGTTGTTTTCTTTTTCTTTTTCTACTTTTCTTTTCTTTCATATCTATCCTCTCTCTGCTACTTCTACTTCCTCGTCTGTCCACTAAGGACGGAATAGTGCCGGACTTGGACCTTTGTTCTATCTAATAAAGAAACGTCACGGGTACGTCGTGGGCGAGTCTCCATCTCTCTCCATTTCCTTGTGGAGGTATTGCGCAGGTTTTCGGCCGGTAAGTAGTTTATAGAAATAGAGAGTGGATGATGCTGCCAAAGTGCAAAACGGGAGCGATGTCCTTCTCGCACCGCTTCCATCCTTTGTCTTCACGACACCGGCCTCCAGCACAAAGTACTCTGCGCGGCCGCCGCATTGCATCTCTGGCACTCACGCCTACAGAGTAGGATATTCTATATATCTACTTGCACACGGCCGGATCGGCATGTTGTCTGAGATCTGCTCGCTGTGTCTTTGCCTTTGTTTCTTTTGCTGCACCGCTGCGCCTGTTCATCTTTAATCCGTCCTTGATACCGTTCTCCTACTACATAACATAGTATGTACAGGGAGCTAACTCCGGCCATTTCTACTGGACGGAATCGGCCTGTCCACGATCTGCCGAATCTGCAGAGCAATGCCGTGTTGGTTTGTCTATTTGCTTTGCTACTTTGTACACATAATAGTACACAGCCAACTGTTTTATTCCACTTGATCCTCAGAGTAGCACTGGGCATGTGAAGGGCGATGTCCTCCCGGCTTGGAGGCTCAGTGATACTAGTAGAGGCTTGAAACTCGACGAAATCGGGATTTGTCCCAAAGAGGAATAAGAAGACGACGACGTCCGTTTTACCAGTTGTACTCCGTATTGCTCTGACTTGACCATCCATCTGTTGATCTAGCAATCTTGGATCTGGTGATCAAGCCGGTCTGGATCGGGGCACGGCGCGGCGATACAACCGCCTCCTTTTCTGGATTATATTTCTGGTTTCTGATTTTTGAATTAAATTCTAAGAAGAAACCTCAGAGGCCACCAATATCTAGCTACTCCGTACAGACTATCGCCATCTTCGGCACTGGGATATATCTAGTACACAGTAAGATGAGCAGCGACTTCAAAAGTAATGCCCGAGTACTGAGTTATGCTATGGATGGAAACAAACAAGGCCAGAGATCGTCGTCGAGGCAGTCGTGCCGGTAGAGCATGTAGACGCCTTGTAGTCGGGCTTCGAAAAGGTCTGTACAACACGACTATAAACCGTCTGGACTCGTACAGATGGCCGTGCAGTCGCTGACCGTCTCAGCATCGGCTGCTGGTCGCCGTCTGCCATCACCACAGCGCGTCGTAGTCACTGGGCCACTGCGGGCCTTGCTTTCATTGCCAGAGCTCTCCGAACTGCTGCTATCGCTGCAGCTATATTCTCCATCATCTTCGGACCCGGGCGGAGAGAACGGCCGTGACGTGCTCCAGCGCACCGGCTTGATCTCAGAGGGCCGTGCCGGCGACCTCAGTGGCCGACGCGGTGCACCCTGGCGTGGCGATGCATCAAACGACGGATCATCGGCTCCCTTTGCCGCTCCCTTTGTCTCTCCTTTTGTCTCTGCTTTTGCCTCTACCTCTGGCTCTGGCTCTGGCTCTGCTGACTGCTGAGACTCTTGCGATGCTTCCCCCTTTTTTTTCTTATACCGAGCATTTGTTTTTGTTGTCGTGGATGTGTGGGCTGCTGCTCCCCATGTCATGTTCTCCGACACAGGCTCGGCGTGTCCCGCCCGATGGTCGCGTGATGCGTACCGGCGCCGCTGACGGCACTTGTTTCTCTCTGCAACGCTCAGCTCCCAAAATATCCGGTCGCTCATGAGCCTGTCGTGTTCAAGGTCGCATACAAGCGCTGGCCTCGCTTGCCGTTTGTCTACTGTGACTGAAGCCTTCTCTTCTTCGGCGGACTTGGGTTTAGTCGTTCTTGATGATGCCTCGATCGCAGCCAGCACGCGGCTCATGAATGTGTCTTGAGTGCCTCCGCCTGTGCCTGCACCTGCGCCTGCACCGCTATCTCTGGCAGGTAGGAGAACCGTAGGGGCTGCTTTGCTGCTTGGCTTTGAACCAGCCAGCCCTGGGCTTTCCTCAGATCGAAGGCTCGAAAACATCCGTCGATGTCTCACTGGCTGTGGCGACGAAGCCGTTGCCGCTGCCATGGCTGCCATGGATTCCTTGAGCTGCCTTACCTCGAGCTCGTACTGTTGCTGTCGCTCGGCCCATTCTTCGCTGAGACCGGCAAACTGCACCAGGTCCCGCACGCGCGACTCTTCTGCTTCCGTGGCACGCCTGTTCGCATCGTCGAGGGCCGCTTGCATATCAAGGATGCCTTCAATAGCACACATGATGTGGCTGCGGTAGCGACCTGGAATTGGGTTCTCGGGACCGGCCATCGCTGGCGGCAGAGGTGCTGGCTTGGACGGTCTCAGTTTGGACCGTGACGACATGGCTGCGCTGGAGAACACCGATTGCAGGGTTGATGGCCGTCCTTCGGCCGACTCGGGCGCTCCGTAGTAACTGCCCGGGTACGTGGGCGATACTGTCTCGCCGGACACAACGGCGACCTGGAGGGACTCGATGATTTGCTTAAACGACGGCCGATGCCATGTGAAATCTGCCGCATTCGTCAGGAAAGCAGAGCTTTTGTCGCGGCCTTGGTCCCACTGCTTCCAGTCCTGCGGCACCGTCGCGGACACTGGGGTTGGGGGTACACTATACGTGCTTGGCATCGATGGGTGCAGCAGCGTCGGTGTCGTCACCGGTGTGTTCATATGAAAATAGTCCGTCTTGCTCTCCTTGTCCCTGCCACTTCCACTTCCACCTCCTCGGCTAGAATCCAACCAAGGTGATGCCAGAGGTGCGTCCACCATTGGACTCTCGAGTGGTGTCGTGCTCCGTGAACCACTCTCGGCCCCTCTCCTGCTCTTGCTTGACGAGAAGACGTTGCTGCTTCCGCCGCTGTTTCCCATTTGGCCAAAGTTGCTGCCGCGCAGGTTCAAGAAGCTAGACACTTTGAACATGCCTCGGGCTCGGTTGGGTCGCGACGGAAGACTGGCCTTGGGCGTGGTATCGGGATCGGTTGGGTCTTCGGTTGATGTGCTCTTGACGTGATCGGGTGGAAGAGCCGGGGATGGCATTGGTGAATTGTCAAAGGCGTACTGCTCTCCATCTCTCGCCGTGTTTGCCATCGCCGCCGTTGCCCCTGTTGTCGCCGTTGTCGCCATTGTCGCCGGCTGTGCTGTGATAGCAGTGGCTGGCATCAACAGTGATGCATCAAGATCAGTATGCTCTGCTGCCCATTCGTTGGCTTCCTCGTTAATGCTTCCTTCCTGCGCGCGTGAATGGCTGCTCTCTAGTTGTGCGTGTGCCTGGGAGGCTTGCAGATACTCTTGGGGTCGCTGAAATGCGGCTTGAAGCTCCCTCCAGCGCGTCGGCTGTTTCTCTCTCTGTTTCTGTGTCTGTGTCTCTTTCGGCTCCTGCTTCTGCTTGCAATGGTCCTTGTGATTGCTCTTGTGACTGTGCTCTTGTGGCGGTGGCCAAGCAAGTCCAAGTCCATGGCGGCGATGTCCTATGTCGGGCATCTCGAGAGACAAGGGTGTATCCGCGAGGCGCTGAGTCGGTCGCACAAAGACCAAAACAAAAGAGTCAAACAAAACCCTACCAAGCTCGAGGTGAACCGGATGCCCGTGATGTTCTTTCTCAAAGGGCCAAGGAGATCAATGGGAAGCATGATAATAATGTCACTGACAGCTGGCAGTGAAGCTGACTTGGACGCCGCAGACAGGCCCAATTCTATTTCGTGAACACGGAAGGCGCGACCGACCCGGCGAGGTCGTGCCTGCCTCATGTCGCTACCCGGTTTCCCCCAAAGTAAGAGGCCCAAACATGTCCGGGAGGAAGGTGCCACAAAACGCAAAATCACTCAAGAGGGAAGGCGCGACCGAGTCAGCGCACGGTGGAACACGTACAGCAACTTTTACGCATACTCTGCTGCTAGTCTTGAATGATATCAAGGATACCGCGAGTCCAGCTCTACGGCCAAAGTCCATAGCTACCAGATCAGGTCTCTACGTACTAGTTAGCACTACATCAATGGGATGCAACGGTACTTGGAATGACTGAAAGAAGGAAAAAAGGAAACAAGACAGTGAGCGCTTCGGCTGTCATCCTTTTTCTTTTTGATTGCTTTGCGTGAGGGAGTCCTCGGCACACTGCCGGGTAGCCCTCCTATGGGATATCGAACAAACGCCAGAGGAAAAAAAAAGATTGCCAACAGAAAAGAGACGTTACAGGAAAAAACATAAAGAAAACAGAAGAAGGTATATCAACCTGAAAAATCGTGAGATCGTGGCCGGATTACCGTTGTCATGTTGACAAGACTCCAATCTAGGAGAACCTGCGTGTCCCGTGCTGAAACAGCAACCATTGAAAAGACAAGAAAGACAAGAAGACAGACAATAAAGACAGAAAAAAATCCGAAATCGATATCGCGACCGAAATAAATAAAATAAGAGACAAAGAGAAGAGAAGCACATACGGCACAGCAGCTGGCAAGACACCTACAGGTAGATGTCTCCGCGCTTGCCGCTGACCCAGTTGCCCCATGCTGCATCGTAGGCATCCTCGAGATCAGATACCCAGCGCTTCGTGTCGAACAGACCGCAGTTCCACTTGTGCTGCCAAAGCAGCTGCCGAATTTCAGCGAGGCGTCCAGACCCTTTGCCATAGGTCTCGCCCGTGAGACTTGTGTCGCTTTGGACAAGACGGTAGGAGAGACTGTTGGCGAGCGTGATGGCCAGCTTCTCGTACTGGTCCTCATCTTCGGCAATCAGCTCACTTGCCGCTTGCTGGCCCTGCGCGTCTTTGGGGAGGGCACCCTTGAGAACGGATGCGCCAATGCGCGAGCACATCTTGTACTCGTACCGTGGAAGAGTGACAATTGGCGTGCTGGACCACAGCACATCGGCTGCTGTCGTGTGAGCATTGCACTCGGGCGTGTCGAGGAAGAGGTCGCAAATGCGTGCCCGGGTGATGTGCATGTGCTTCGGTGCCACATCCGTAAAGATGATGCGGTCGGCAATGCTCTGGTTGCCCCAGAGAACAGCTGTCTTGCGCAGGTTCATTTCGCCCAGATCAGGGAAGCGCAGCAGCCACAGGACAGCCTTGGGGACATTGGCGAGAATGCGGAGCCAACTCCGGAAGGTCGTTGGATCGATCTGATGTTGTTAGTTTTGCTTCTTTTTTTTAAAAAAAAAAACGGGAAAATATTTGCCTGTAACATACCTTGTACAGCTGGTTAAAGTTGCCCAGGATGATTGTATCATCCGACAGGTTGGGAAACAGCTCTTTGCGCATTTTCCACCGACGTTGCATCTCATCTTTCCAGGTCAAAGTGCGCTCGCTGGGATCTGCCGACTGCTTGTGGTCACAACAGAAGAATGTATCGCGGCTATAGATGAGGTTCTCCGAGTAGATCCACTTCTCCTCGTCCAGAGCTGCTTCATCATGGAACACATCACCGATACTGACATTGCCACGCCACGGCCGAAGTGTCGAGGGCGGCACAGCCATGGTGTCTGCCAGGAGATAATCGCACCACTCAGCACCCAGAGTGCCTGCAAAGCCCATGAACGACATTTGGATGGGTGCGGGCCGAGCGGCAAAGATCTCATTTCTGGCTCCGCGGGTGTATCCGTTGAGATTGACGAGGATGTGAATACCATCCTGAATAATTTGCTCAATGAGACGTTCTGCAGGCCAGTTCGTTACATCGCGGAAAACAGGAGCTTCACGCTCAATCTTTTGTCTGTGTACCGACTTGTCACTGGCCGTGGTAGCATAGCAGAACGCCTTGGCGCGCGTTTGGTCGTGGAAACCAAATACCGATTGCATCAAGTGAGCCAATGGATGATTGTTGAAGTCGGACGAGATGTAGCCAATGTTGAGATGAGGCTTGGGTGGCGCGGGCGGCGGGTAAACAGAGGCTGAAAGCCACGGCATCCGGAGTGTTGACGATGAGATGCGGAGTGCGTTCCGCTGCGAGATCAATCGCACCTCCTTGGCAGGAAGCGGGCACGTAAACGTATGGAAGGGCAGGACGGTAGGCGCGCCAGGTACCGAAAGACTTGCCGGCGCCCGGGGACGGGTGTAGCCCTTGGGAGACTCAACGCCAAGAATGTGCCGGTCATAGTACCAGCGGCGCATGACAACCCGCGTGGCACGTTCAATCAGTCGAAGGACACGCGAGCCCTCCCAAGGTTGGCCTGCCCATTTCTGCAACTCAGCAGCCACATCCAGCCCGTCTAGCTGGTCTCTGATCGCAAGAGCACTGCCAGCACTACTAGCATCGCCATCGGCGCTTCCAGCTGCCTCCTTCATCTGTGACGCAAGCATGGCGATCTGGCTCTCATGTAGGATCCCCTGGCCCCACAAAGACGCCTCCTTGAGTTGGCGAGCGACAATATTCACAACGCGTTGCATAAGACCGCTGCCGACAAAGTTGAACTTGCGGACATCCTTTAGCATCCCGTTCTCATCGACATGCCAGCGATCAAAGCGGCCACTGTACAAAACAACACCTCCACGGCCAGCCCAATCGCAAACCGAGTTGAGCGCAGTAGACAATCCACAGACGGCCTCGGTGAACTCGGGATTGGACGTGACAGCGCGCCGATAATACATGATTGCCTCTGAGATACGACCGCGATCTTTGACAGCGTTGGCCAGGTTGGTCAATGCGATATCAAACGTGCCGTCACACGAAACAGCCTGCTCGTACATCTTGATTGCGAGGTCCAAATGGCCAACGTCCTTGAGCAAACTTCCCAGGTTTGTGTGCAGGTGGACGTGTTTCGGGTCAAGCTTGAGGCCGTAATTGTAGTAGGCGAATGCAAGGGCTAGACTACTGCCGGGAGTAATGCCAGCAGGAATAGCCAGAGCCTCTACCGCTGTGCTGTTGGCACCCCCCCCTGTGTTTAGTTGCAAGCCCGACCGCAGTTGCTGCATCTGCTGCATCTTCTGCAGCTGCTGCAGTTTCTGGATCTGCTGCATCTGCAGAGCCTGTCTCTGGGCAATTTGCTGTGTGGCTTTTAACAATTGCTGTTGCCGGAGGTGTTGGATCTGCAATTGCTGCCGGAGGTGTAGCTGCTGTCTTTGGTGGAGAAGCGCAAGCTTTTGTTGCTGGGTCGCGGCTTCCGCCTGTTTCTGTGCCTGGTGCGATTTCGCCACCGGAGCCTGCTGCACACTTGCTAGGAGAATGCCGACATTGTTCGCCGTTGACGGGCTCTCTTGGAGAGACATGGAAAGGTAGTACAGGGACAAAATATCACCGACAGCGGTAGACTGGCTACCCCCACCGCGTGCCGCGTAGGAGCTGGTCGCCATAGCATCTTGAAGAATCTTGGCCATAGATAGCAAGGCGTTACTTGCTGTTGCGATTGCTGCCTTCAATTGGAAAATGTCTGTAATGCGGTGAAGTCCAGGAAGCTGCCCGTTGGTGTGAGGGAATGTCCGAGCCGATGTCAGTTTGGCTATCTCTGGTGCCAGCAGTGGTGGGCCCGAAGAGGGCAGCGGGGAGCTTCGAGCATTGTCGGGCGTGGGCGAGTCTGTTGATAGAGCGCCGCGTATCTTCCGGATCAAGTCTTGGACGCTGCGAATGGGGTGGCCCACACTAATCAAGACTGCTTCTTCATATGCGTCGGACGCAGCGGCGATATCCTTTAGTGCGTACAGGATATTTGCCTTCATGTGAACGAGTCCGAGAATTCGGCCGTTGTCGTGAGCGGGGATGGCGTAGCCGCTGGATCCAAATCCGATCTGCGAGTCGGTGTTCTTGGGAGAGTCAGGTTGCTTGTCCTTTGCCGTATCATTGCTCGCAGGTACGAAATTCGAGGAGTCGCTGCCCTCGACGGGTTCTGTCTTGACGTGCGTGTTGTCTGTGGCACCCTCGCCAGACGTTGGGGTGTTGTCCTTCTGTTTTAAACGCAGGCTGTTCTGAACCAAGGTGATCACTTCTACCGCATCACGATGGCGTTGAGCACTAGACAGCACCGTGGTGAGGTGTTCTGCGGATTCGAGATAGCTCGGCTTAGTCCGCACAGCATGGAACCAGTATTTGATGGCTTCTTCACGGCGATCCAAGCAGTGCAAAGTAGCGGCAATGTTGGAGAGGACCTCGATAAAGTCGGGGCGCAGCGCATAGATTCTCTTGAACCATTCCAGAGCGAGCTCAAAGTTCTCGAGGGCATAGTACAGGCAAGCACCAAGCAGCATACCCTCAATCCACTTCCAGTTGTCCTGCTCGGAGAGGCTCGAGATAACTTCAAGAACCGCCTTGGCCTGCATCACGAGAGGGACTTGCATCGCATTCATGTCTGCTGTGCTATTGAAGCCGTACCCCTTTTGTATGGCCTGCTGGTAACGATTGATTTGGGCAATCCGGGCAGCGCCTGCCGCCTGAATGCCTTGCTGGACATGGCTGCCCAGTTGGTTGCTGGTGGCAAGAGCGGCCTGAGCCTGTATTTGTGCTTGCGCATAGGCTTGAGCCTGAGCCTGGGACTGGCGCATTTGAAACTCCTGCGCTTGTTTTTGCTGCTGCTGCTGCTGCTGCTGATGCTGCTGGGGTAGTTGTCCGACTTTCGCGTACACATTTGGCCTATTGCGCGGACGAAGGCTGGGCATCGGCCGTCCGTTGATGGACTTCTTGGTGTGCAACAAGCAGTACAACAAGTCGCTATATGCTTTCTCAGCGTGGGCAAGAACTCGCTCCTTGACTTGGTTCGGCGAATCTCCCGGGAGAGTCAATCCCTGCATAGCTGCTGCCGCTGTTTCCGCTGCACCCAGCGCACCTGATGCACCCGCCATAGAGTCTAGCGACGGTACTGCAGGTGGGAGAGCATTTGGACTGGTCATTTTGATGTCATTGGAGGTATTGCTTTCTGGGTGTGCAGCCATGTTTGCCTGAGCTTGAGCCTGAGCTTGCGCTAGAGCTTGAGCCTGAGCCTGGGCAGTAGACGAGCGAAACGAGTCCATGGCAGCGGCCTGGTGGGCTGGCGGCACAACGAGTTGATGTATACCATCATGGTGAATTCCAGGGGGAGAAAACATTGGCTGGGCGGCAGAGATGAAGGCGCTGTCACACGCAATATTCTGAGGAACAAGGCCAAGATTACCGAGGCTGCCATTGCTATTGGCCATATTGGTGCCGGGGATGTTTGTTCCCGGAGTCCTCATGTTGGGCAACAGAAACGGTTGTGACTGCGGCTGATACCCCTGCAGGAGGGCACTGTTTGACCATAGGGATTGGGAGTCGAAACTGGGCGAGTTGAATGCAGTTGGGCCAGGAGAAGCCTGGTAGGACGGAGAAAAGATGTCAGGTTGTACAAAAAGGGTATTGCCGCCATTTGCCATACCGCCATTCGCTCGCTGGTGCTCGTGGTTCTGCTGCACCTGCTGCATCTGCTGCGCAAGCATAGCGTCGGCTGCAGCAGCTCTCATGGCGGATGCTTGGCCACCTGATATTGCGGACATGTTAAAGTGGCCAGCGTTTGCCATGTTTGCAACACTGGCATTTGCAGCCGCATTTGTCGAGGATGCACCGTTCGGCGTCATCGTAGACCAGCTATTTGTGCTATTTCCAGCTGCGGCGGCCACCTGTCTCGCATTTTGGCTGATGACTGGCGTCGGGAAAATACGCGAAGATGCGGACATGGCCATCTGTTTCAGCGGTGGCGGGCCAGTTGCGAGGCTAGCATGGGAACCGTCATAGCCGGCATCAATAGTACCGTTTGGGGTTTTGCGGCGCAGATGATGCTCTTGGAACCGCTCAGCTGCGAGAGGGTATGCTGTAGAATTGCGAGCGACAGCAGAACCTGCCGGAGCAAAATGAACACCGGCATGAGCATGGTGGCCGAGGGTGTGTAGGTCACTGGGCTGTGAGTTTTGGTTGCTGGTCGTAAGACCTGTTGGCTGAGTACTTCTGATTGGAAAGGACTGCTGGGGCACGCTGTTGGCCGTGCTTCCAAAGGAGGCTGGGGCTGATGCCGATTGTGGGCGGGCGGCACGGCTTTGTGAAAGGTACTGGTAGTGGCTCTGGAGGTGGTGTTGTTGTTGCTGGTGCTGCTGGTGCTGGTGTTGTTGGAATTGCTGCATTTGTTGTAGTTGCTGCTGGTGCTGCTGGTGCTGCTGTTGTTGGAGAGCAGCAAACTGTTCGGGTTTGAGGTGCTCGTGGAATGGTCTCAGATGCTCAAAATGGCGAGGCGAGGGCACCTGCTGCTGCATCTGCATGACTGGATGCATGGTGACGAGAAGCCGAGCTCAAAGGCCGTTGTAAGAGGTCACGTTGATATGTGATGTGGAAAAGACTTAACAAAGTGGCAAGCAATGTCGACGCCGAGTGTCTCATTTGCCGTCGACTACTGGGAGGCGAAAGGTTGAGGCCGACAAAAGATGGTCGTGGGTATGAAGAAAAGGATCGTGAGTTAAAGCCGAAGCCGCAACAGCTGTAGTCGAAGAAACGAAAAAGAGAACAATAAAAGAAAACAAAACAAAAAGATGGGAGGGTTGCTGTTTGGATCGAGGTCAGGAAGAGTCTCGCCGTCGCCCTAGCCGTAGAGGCTGGGTAGGAGAGAGGAGGGAGGCAGAGACATATGTTGGATCGCGATATATCTGTCGAGATGGAAGGCGCGCGCGGGATGATGAAGTAAAATGGCGAAGAAAATGGCGAAGAAAAACCGGCGAAGAGAATGACACGAAGAAACACACAAGACGCACGCAGACGACAAGGAGGGGGACGTGGTGGGCAGCGAAAGGCGAAAGTGGATGCGCGCTGGAGCCCGTGTCGATGGGAAGCAAAAGACGAAATCGAAAAAAAGCACGAAGGTCGAACCGTGCAAAGCGCGATGCGAAGCTGTGACGTTGGAAGGATGCGGTGAGGTGTAAAAAGGAAGAGGGAAAGGAGGGAAGAAAGCAGGCGGCCAAGCTGAGGCAAAGAAGCAGAGAGCAGAGAGGCAGAGAATAAAGGATGCACCGTACAAAATGAAAGTGTCCAAACAAGAAAGGCGTAATTCGAAAGGAAGGAACGAGGCACAGCGACTGATCGAATAGAGAAAGAGTGAACGGCGAGTATTACAGAGTAGCGTATTGCTTACTATGTAGATGGTGGGAGCGACTGTGGAGACACTTTGGAAGCAAACGGTCAAGTGTTAGTGAGGTTTACAGCGTCATGGGCGGCCCACTAGCCCCGTAAGAAACAGAAAGGTCAATAAAAAATAGGAAAAAAGACTTCTTAGCGGAGCCCGCTTGGGCGAGGTGTCCACTGGGGCTCCCGCTAAAAGCAGGATTGGGGCACGGCGGGAGGGAGGAGCTTGCTGAAAGAAGCAACGTCAGACGCTTGCCGACCCTGAATAGAACTGGAGAATGTACTTGTACTATTGTATTGCTATGTATGTAAGATACTAGATAATATGTACAGTATTCAAGTCGTGATGTACATTAATTACAGAGTAGAGAAGAAGGAGCGACACGGCATCAAGATTGCCTGCGTGTTGAGAAAGGAAAGAGGTCAAAGGGAATAGGAAAGAGCGATGGTATGGTGGATGCACGAAACCACGACTAGGCATGATTGATTTTACAAGAAAGGAAAGAACGCAGAATGTACTTTCTCGATTCGCAGTGTGTGGAAGCATTGGTGTGTGTCGTGCCTGCCCAAAGGGTGATGCCCAGACGAGGAGCCACACCCACCCACAAATTAAGATGCATTTGCAGGTATCGAAAGTATCGAAATAAGATACATACGACGGCTGGCGCGCATGGCTAGGCTAGGCTGGCTGGTATCTTACCATGTATCTTAGTAGGGTGACCGTTGACCTGTGCTGCCGCTCCTGCTTTTTGCTCTTTGCTCTTTGAGCTTTTGAGCTCGCCGGTTGTGACGACTGCGGCTAGAATGCATCCATACTCCGTCCCAGGCATTACGCAGCCCATTCTCGTGTGATTTCATTCAATATTCGGGGTATTTGACAGCAGTAATGTCTCTATCTAGCATGTTGACAGAAATCCCATTTTGGTCGGCTTACGAGTGCAGTCTTACTGACCGCCCAACTTTTAAGTGGGCTGTAGTGCTGTACTCTGTAGTGGTGGGGGAAGGGCGGTAGGAACAGGAAACTAGAAGGAGGGGGGTGTGCGAGAGTGGTAAAATGGAAAGCGCGACCCGTCACTGGCGGGGAGCAGGGGGGTGCAGGAGAGAGGAGGAACAGCGACGCATCCAACCAAACGACAGGGGAGAGAGACACTTGGTCACAACGGCTCTAAGAGTAATTGTGATCAAAGCATATCAGAGTATTCTACTCTTACATAGTAACTACGGAGTACTGTGGTAAGATACTGTGCAGACTCTTCATTGGTATCGTTTGCTGCAGTCGTGAGATGCGCAGCCCCTACCTCCCTGCCGCTTGGCGCCCTGCTTCCCTGCTTTTGGTGGTGCACTGGCAGACACGCACACCACACATCTTGATCTCACGCGGCATCTATATTCATGTACTATGTATTTACCTGAACCTGGAGGGCGGTGGTCGCGTTGCCGAAGAAGGGATGCATGGTGGGTGATGCCTGTGCAGAGGCAGCTCTCGTATATAATAAGCCATGATGCTCTATTGTCTCTCAGGAAGGAAAGAGCAGGTTGCGTTGGGCAGGGTCTAGCTGTGGCGACGTGAGGGGTACATTGTGCAGTGAAGACACACTCAAAGCTCATCGCCGCTTCCGTTTTGGGTTGTGTTTTATGTTGTTGATGCATGCCCCTTCCGTTGTCAGTTGCTGACAGGCAGGTCACAAGACGCGGCACATCCAAGCAGCAGCGTGTTGCGATGCCCGATATTTGGTTGCATATTACGGCGACCACACTCGCAGATCGCGAACACTCTAAGAATATCGTACGGACAGTCAACAAATCCATACTGTAGATATTAATGTATCCACGTCTCCACTGCGATACGGCCAGGGCTTTGTCTCGACAATAGCTTGGTGCCGGTGTGCTTTGCTATTGAGTATGCTGCGGTACTTTGTGCTGTCCAGCGTGCTTAGCGGGCAGCTAGAGCTGCGGTAACAGCTTGTCAGCCTGCTGTGCAGATTACAGAGTATTCGGCGATGTTAGGCGACGTGACAAGATGGGCGGCTTGAACAAGTGAGCAAGCCCTGGCACCTCGGCGATATTACTGCATGACTACGGGCTTTTATTGAGGCGCTATTGATGGCATGGGCGGTAGTGGTGGATTTACAGAGTACTACACAGTATACGTACAGCGGCTGGCTTGTATCTTAATTACTATTATCAGGATGAGAATCTCGATATTGCTCTGTTCTTCTACTTGGTTAGTGGTCGATCGCTGAAGACCGGATCACATGTCTGCGACGCCGAAGTACTACGCCGGCATATTAAAACGTGACGGTATTGAGTAACTGTGAATGACTGCATGGTTCGTATTGCACGTCGAGCTCGCATGTTTGATTGATAAAAAGCACCTTTGAAACGAGGCTGTTGCAGTGTTGATTACTTGCTTAGTCATCACCGAAGGGTCCTGATCGTATAGCATCAACTCACCGGCTTCAACCCAGCCAGCCTCTAGAGACGGCGGCTGCAACTGCAGAAGAAGCAAGACGTATGATTAGGTTACAGAGTGTGCCAGCCTGCAGCGCGGCGATGGCAACCTGCGATGCAGCTCGTGCTTGTCTGCTTACATAATAAAATCTGCGAAGACGTTCTGTAAATAATGTAAGATAGTAAATTCTGCAGGTTCTGCAAATAAACGAGGCACACAGTGCAGAGAGTGCACACACGCTGTATGAAGCCCAAGACAAGCCATCTCTTTATTCTTTGCAACAGAAGAAAGGTTGAGAGACAGGGGGACTCGCTTGGGTGTGTGGGGCAGCTCGCGTAGTGGGTCTGTTGAGAATTACTGTTATGCTCTGCTGAGTGTCTGTCGTCCACGCCTCTATGTAAAACAAGCAAAACAGAACACGGCAATAACAATAACAAAAACAATAACAAAACAAAATTGATTCTCTGCATTCGTTGGCTCCAGAAATCACTAATTGCAAATCAAGTGTAGATGGGCATTCTCAGAGCCTGTCGCGTGAGGGACTTGTTCTCTGCTCTGTACGGATTTGCAGAAGAGTGACAGCGTGTCACCGCAACATGCCCGGCGAGCGAGTAGAATTGCCCGGAAGTCTCTCCTTGCGACCGCTGCCTCGCCTCGCCTTGCCCTGCCCTGCCCTGTCTTGTGCGGGTCGAGCATGTACCTGTACAGAGTAGACATATGTACCATGGCGCGCGCTTGTCGTCTGTTGCATGCCATATGCCGTGCCATCACAGAGCACTGTATCAAGGTCAACTCGACAGACAAGTATCTCACCTACTCTAAATGCATAGCAATGCCAGAGTAAATAATGGCACACACTGGATGGTGACAAAGGCATGTGCATACTCTCTGTAATCGTCAAAGAGCAACGTCTGCACCGGAGCCTGCGGAGCAATATAGTACAATGTACTCCAAGAACAAGCACAACGAGGTTATGCCGATCATCGCGCGGCGACGCACTCCGTGCAATGTACATAGTACAGCTGTACCACCCTTCCAAGGGTTGCACAGCCAGGCAGTAATGTGACTATCGAACACAAGTACATAGTATTTGCATAGATCAGTCGTTGCCGTCTCGTTTTCATTTTCTTATTCGTGATCCCTGTTCTTGTTTTTTCTTCGGCCTATGCCGCTGTACATGTTGCATTTGAAGAAAAGTATCACGCTATGGTTGATATCCAAATGTTGAGGAGTCCGTGCCAGCGCCATGGACTTTGAACTGGAGCCAGATCGAAGCGACGTCTGTGTGACTCCCGCCAAGTTTGAATAAGACAGGCCTGATGATGATATCTAGGTTTTACAATGTGATGCCAAGTAAAGAGACAGAGGGAGAGAAGTGACGGGTCTACTAGTGGTAGCACGGCATGCTGGTTCCGAGGCCGAAGCACACCGCAAGACGGGCGCGTTGGCTTGCTTGTGTCCCCCAAGCCACCTGCTCCGCTGGATCGGCGACCAGGACGCCGAAAGGATCCTATCTATCTCTGCTGGAGCTGAAAGCTGCATGAATGCAACTGTATGCCAACATGCAGAATGCGTAGTGGGTGTGAAGAGAGGGGTATATAAGGAGAGAAAATATAAAGAGAGAATATAAGAGAAAATATAAAGAGAAAATATAAAGAGAAAGAGAAAGAAGAAAGAAGAAAGCAGAAAAGGTAGTAATGAGTAGAGACAACGTATTCTATGTTCCGAGTAGCCTTAAAACCCCTGTCCACTAGAAACGAACCGCGCAAGCTAACAAAGAAATAAAGAAGAACAAAAAGAACAAGGCCTGGTCAATATTGCGATGTGCTGCAAATCAAGTTTCGGGGGGCTCGCTGCAATCTTAAGAAACGTGCTCGGTTAAAGCATTGTTCATGTACTGGGTATTACCATAGTAGAAAGTGATCCCTTTAGCATCAACTATCCCAGATCCTACTGCAAATGAATAAAACATCATATTCCTTCAGCCTGCCGTCCGTTCGCAATGCACTCAGTGAAAGTATGTAGACCAGGGGCAGCACCTGATGACTGGAACTTGAGATACCAATTACGAGGCAGCGTAAGCAGCTCTCGAGCAAGCCAATGCAAGAAAAGCAGACGATGCAAGGGATGTGCTTGCGGCTGTGTCTTGATACATGCTGACCAACAGCCGCACGCTTGGCCTTGTCTGTGATTGCCGCGCAGTAAGCACACCGCAGACCCGGCCAAGCGTCTCAGCTCTACAAACTCTACATCTACAAGGACAGCCTCCTTCTCGTAAACAGCCTGGACGGCAAGACTACAGAGGGGACACCAAAGAGGCAGGCCTGTAATAGGCATGTCGTCCTTTATGATGGACCACAGCTTCCATTGAAAATTGCCAAAAAGAAAACCACGGTGAGTAATAGGACGGTAGCGTATTCTTCCTTGAGCTCCAAAATTGAAATAAACCATGGGGGCGCGGTATACTTCAGAGTGTAGGCCAGGTGAGATGGGGGGAGGTAGAGAGAAGGGGAGGGGAAGGGGAAAGGGAAAGAGAGAGAAGCGCAATGGCATAGTGGGATGCCGTCGAGAGATGCAAAGGTCTAAGGGTCTTTGTCTCTGTCTGCGTTGCTTGCTTCCTGCCGAGTCTCTCGCTGTCGTAGATGTCCAAGACGTCGGATGTCGCTTCACATGAGAGCACGCAAAACATGGAAACATGACCAGCTGTGTCGACAAGACTGGTGACCTGCACTGCGAGATGCTGTGTGTGAGAGAGAAAGAGAAAAAGCTTTTGGTTTCTTCCTTTTGTTTGTGCCGTAAGTTGCTCTTTTGTATTTTCTTTTGGTTTTCATATCATCGGAGCAAGCGCGAGTCGATTGGACTCGGTCGCAGGTGAGGTTGGGGGGGAGGCGGAGGAGAAGTGAGAAAGTGGGAGAAAATAAAAGTGAGCACACCGTGAAAACACGGATAAAGAAAAGAGAGAGAAAAAAAAACCTAAACTCCTTGTTGCCAAGAACCCATACATTGTCCATAGTTGTCCATTTTTGATTTTTGTTGATTTGTGTTTTGTTATTTCATTTTTGACAAGTCATAACGAACCACCTTTTTACTCCTCAGGGACGTCGAGCTCGCCGGCATCAATGGCCTCGATGATCGACTGAGGGGGCTTGCCGTCAACCTGGCAGCCGACGGAGTAAGCAGTGCCGAGGACCTCCTTGACGGTACCCTTGAGCTCCTTGGCGTACGACTTGAAGCGCAGGGTGCGGGCGATCTCGATGATCTCGTCAAAGGCAACGGACTTGTTGTGCTTGATGTTCTTCTCCTTCTTGCGGTCCCGTGGGGGCTCCTTGAGGGCGCGGATGATCAGCGAAGAAGCAGTCGGGACAACCGAGACGGCAGCCTGACGGTTCTGGATCGTAAGCTTGACAGTCACGCGCAGACCCTTCTGTACGTGGGGAAAAAGTAATTGTCAGTAACACGCTCCTTTCATGGTTGGGCCATATCACATAGACAAAAACTGTCAAGCCTATATTCCCCCGGTAATGTGAGTGTATACGTGTGGTGTCCGACAGACAAGTGAGCTCTCAAAGTAAAAGGTCTTGGGGAGAGTGAATCGGGCGGACGGTCGTCACTTTCCGTATTCCAGAAAACCCAACTCATGGCGCTGTGTTCCAAGATCGCCATGCCGTCCGTCCGAGTGTCTCTCAAAAGCCTCTTCTTTCAGCAGCACACTGTTCATCGTCCACCACCCCGAGACACGTCTCTCGACGGCTCGGCGCTTGTTCGTCTTGAAGTGATTTTGATTTCGGTCCCGCGGACTCGTTGTAGTCGAGTCTTCATGTAAAACGTACCCAGTCACCAGTGGCCTTGGCGATATCTTCGCCGACCTTCTTGGGGGACAGACCCAGAGGACCAATCTTGGGAGCCAGTGCCGAGGAGGCACCGACCTCACCACCTGTGGCTCTCAGGTGGCTATGTGATGTTAGTGTGCGTTCAGAATACTGATGCTGGCTGGACGTGTGTGCGAGGGGAGAGATGCGTACATGATCTTAATCTCGTTGGGGTCGATCTTCGGGGCTGCAGAGAACGTTAATGTCGATTCAATAAAAGAGAGGGAGATGATAGGCGGGACAGGGGAGTGTCGTGATGCTCAAGACGTACGCATTTTGGCGGTTTATCGGGGGTTGGTGATAAAGGTGGTTGAAGAGAAAAAGGGAGAGAGAGGGAAGAGAAAATCGAAACAAAAGAGAGGAAAGAGCAAGACAGCCAGGAAGGAGGAGCGGTAGGGCGATGAAAAAAGCCCCCAAAAAACTCACGCCCAAGAAAAAATCGTAGCCCGTGATTTGCGGAAAAGCGGGCCCAGTTTGGCTTGTTTAATTGATTAAATGGGAAATTAGGTGCAAAAATATGTTTGTGTGCGGTCTCAGGGCTAAGTGGGCCACGGGCAGCTTTGCCGTCGTCCAATCAGGCACGGCAATGCATATGATTTCCAGCCACACTTAGATAATCAAACTGTGGCTTCACACTCTCCCAGACCTACATGTATCGGTATTATATAATCAATCGCAGCCTCGTCTTGACTTGACATTTTCGCAAACTCTTCTCGGACGGATCATCATCAGGCTGTGCTTTGCTGTGCGCTGCTTGTTTTTGATTTCAGTGTATTAAAGACAAAGACAAATCCGCATGATAAACATAAAACAAAATAATAATAAAGCAACCGCCGCCTCGCTCTTTATTTTCCATCTCAACCGTCAAACACGGGTCGCCTCCTATGTAGTCTAGTTTGTGCCGGACACAGCCAGCCTGGTGGTGTTAGTCAGCATTTCTTCCTTGCACGTAACACTTCCTCGGAAACTTACTTCATAAGGTGATCCATAAACGTCTGGAGAGACACATCATCAGTGAAGATGGTCTGCGCAGTCTGTGCACCAACGCCGCCGTAGGCACCACTAGTGTGCGTCGTCGAAGGGTTCAGCTTGGACAGCAGGAAACGCGCCTGCGAACCGCCGGCGTCACAGACAATGAACCGGGGCAGGGGGAAACGGTCGGTAATAAGATCCTTCAAAAGTTAGTATCGTCATGCTGATAATTCCTCCTCATAATAATGCTTACTCTTGCGTCCTCCTTGGGCTGCTCGAGTAATGCAGCAAAGTTCTCATAGCCCTCTTGGGTCTGGTAGCCCGCCTTTCTCCACTGGGCAACAGTCTCGCCGTGGAAGATGAGGATGTGGAAGAAGGTGTCGAGAAGGAGGATGTGCGTAGGCTGGATAGAGGCCGAGTCCAGGAGCACGGGCTGGCCGCCGTCCTGGTCAAAAGTGTAGGAGTCGAGGGTGGGCTGGATCATGACCAGCGAGTTGCCAGCATCCTCGTGATTCAGAACATGGCGATAGAATGCTGTCTCATCGGGGGAGTTGTTGAAGACCTGCAGGAACTGACTTCTCCGGAGATGGAACATAAACTGAGGATACAGAGTAAAGTTCTTCTCCAGGCGGAAAGATGACGGGTCGTCTTTCCGGTAGTCAGCAAAGCGGGAGCACAACCGTATGAGCATGCGGTCAACCCAGCGCAGGACATCCGGGCCATCGTCGACCTCGGCCTTGAACACGGCAATACGGGACATCAGCACAGCAGCCGCCTCCTGGTCAAAGGACTGGGCTAGGGTGGGGTCGCCGGCAGGGCCGCTGAGATTCCGGGCAATGGTGGTGACGCGCAGGTGGAACTGGCCGGAAGAGTGCTGGTAGTAGGTCAGGAACTGGACCATGCCCTTTTGCACGCCCTGTTGGACCTGGGCCGGACCGCCTTGGGCGATCTCAAAGTAGATGCCGTAGCTGGCGCTAGGGTCGATACCGCACATCTTCCAAGCGCATGTGTTGCCCATGCCGATCTCGGTCTCGCCAACAGATGTCGACTTCTTGTTCAGAGACACACCGTGGCCAATCATGCCGGTCACCTTGAGCTCCTTGGTGGTAAGGACCTCCATGACGGCATTGAAGCCCATGAGGAGGTTGTCGTCGCCATCCTTCTCAAAGATGCGCACAAACGACTGCCTGAACATGGAAGAGGTGAAGCTGTCGGTCAAGATCATGTGGCCACCAGTGGAGTTGCACAGGCCCTTCATTTCGAGGAGACCGACCTGGTCGAGACAGCCGGCAAAGATGTCGATGATGTGGCCGTTGTGTGCGGTGCGCTTTGCAAGGTTCTCGTAGAACTTAAGAGCCTTCTTGTAGTACTTGGCGTGGTCGCGGTCGATGTCGTGGTGAGAGCGGATGGGCTCTCTCAGCTCGGGGCCGACAACCATGCCGGGGCCTTCGGTCGCCGGGCCACCAGCGAACAGCATAATGCGGCCACCAGAGTTCTGGAAGGAGGACTCAAGCAGGCTGACGGCGACGCCCAGGGCAACACCCGTGCAGCGCAGGCTGCGGCGGTCGCTGGCCACGGGCCAGGGGTCCTTCTGGAGCTGCTCGAGAGCCTTGGTGAGCTGGAACTCGGCCTGCTGGACGGGCATAAGGAAGCGGGAAGCGGGAGTCATGCCGGGGCGGCCGGGCTGCATGCCAGGGCGCATGATGGGCTGGGTAAGGCCCAGCATCTCCTGGACCTGCTTCGGGTTGTACTCCTTGCTGCCGCGGAAGACGTAGGACTTGGCGCATTCGGCGTATCCGATCTCGTGAACTTGGGTCTGTTGAGTTGAGTGGTTAGCATGTGCTTGCAGGTATGTAGTAGCACTGCAGTACTGCAGTACTACAGAGTGCGGCGCCGCAGACTCACCATGGTGCCAAAGGTGATGAGACCGACAAGGGCGTTCTCAGGCAGCAGGCTCAGGCTCATAACCAGGGACTCCTTGAGGGCAGCCAAGCTGTCCTCCTCCTGGCACATGTCGACAACATAGAGGAAGATGGGGGGGTTCTGGGCCGGGCGCGACAGCTGGTATTCGATGGTGGTGTTGGAGGGGTGCAGCTCGGGAGGGATGGCGTTGGCGGTGATGTCCTTGTAGTTGGTCGGCAGCGGGTTGCGCGACAGACAAAAGGGACAGACCCAGAGACGGGCGCGCGTATCGACTTGGCTGTTTGCGTCCGCAGTTAGCACATGCATCAGGTATCAGGCATCAGGCATCGTTGATATCAAGTCGGACAGGAAGGACGTGTGCGACTCACCAGAAGGGGTTGAGGACGGAGCGGCAGGGCTGCTTGCAGGTAACGGGCTCGAACTGCAGCAGGGGTGTGTCGGGCTTCTCCTTGAGCGGCGTGTAGAGGGCGCCGATGGGGACAACGAGGCGAGAGGATTCCTATGCGCCGAGGAGCGGCAACAGATTAGCAATGCACGATAGATACATTGGTGTGGTTTGCGAAATCGAGACTCCGATGACCTGATGATCCGATGATCCGATAATCCGATAATCCGATAATCCGGGAGCACTCACCATCCGTGTGCTGGGGAACACGTTCCAGCTCAGGCGGACGCCATCGCGGTCCTCGATCTCACTCCACTGCTCCTTGACGTTTTCGTAATCCATGCTGATCAAAGGGGTGGTAGGAGGTAGGTTGTAGGATATAGGGTGAAGGTTGTAGGTCGGGACTGGCAGCGGGCCGGGTTGGCTGCTATCGGTATCCGGGATAGAGAGTGTCGGTCGGATAGAAGCAGTAACTGGACTGGCTACTGCGGGTGATGGGCAGTCTCGGAGGTTGTGGCGATGACGGCTCGAGGGGGGGAGGTTCTTATATCGGGATGGAAGAGGGCGACAGGACGGTGTGCGAGGATCAAAAGAAACTGCAATATAAGCAAAGAGGTAGGCAACAGCACCAGGTTGTAGCCGGCTCCAACGTAGACGGCAAAAAGGGACAGGTAGCTTGATGCGGTTGGGGGGGGTAGGGTGGGCGGCGGAGGGAAAAGGGAGGAGAGGTCGATGAGCGGCGGTGATGGTACACGATGGCGATAAGTGGGCCGGGCCAAATACTGGAAGGGCCCTGGCGGTGACGAGACAGAGGACAGGTTCCAGTAAGGGAAGCTCCTGCCCGAAAGGTGCTGTGACTCTGTGGCTGGCAGTTGCCCCTCTTGTGAGCGCTGTTTACTATGTATTCTGTGATAGCTCGAATGCCAGTGCTAGCGTGGAAAGGTGGGTCCTCGATCAAGCCAGTTGTTATCAACTCAGAGGCAACTACATAGTACATAACAGCGAGTTTGGTAGACAGTAGAACGATAGACAGTAGTGTCAGGTCACATGTTTGCTATTGACAGCTACGCAGCTCCTTCCCAAAGTACCGCATCATCACGAGCTTTATGCTCTATTAAAGATGGCTTATGTAATTGTGACTTTGGATGGGGCAATTTTCATGAAAACATACCGCTGCGAGGCGAGAAGAAAAGCATAAAGAAAGATGGAAATGTTTTTTTTTTTTACTAAAATACCAACATGCGTCACAAAGTGGCAATGGCGTTTACAGGCCGCCACTGATGAATTTGTAGGCAGTGATGCCCGAGGTGACCTTCAGGACGAGGTCGAAGAGAGAGTGGACGACGCCGCTGGCAAGAAGTTAGACGCTGTGTACAAGGTACAGTAGCAAATACAAATGGAAAACAAACTCACATGTAGCGGCCGCTGGGGCCCTTGGTGGTGTAGCCTTGAGCGTACAGGACGCGCGAGACAGCCCAGGCAAGGCCCAGGCTGGCGCTCAGGACGGGGAAGTGAAGGCCACTGACGAACATCTCGGCGAGGAAGGGCGTCAGGTTCTCCAGGAAGTTGGAGTGTGCTCTCTGGGCTGGGAGTGTTAGCAGATGCGAACCTGCATAAATGTGTAATAAATAGTATAATGCGTAGTAAACAAGTGAGTACGTACCACAGTTGAACTGGAAGGCCGCCGGGTCCTTGTCGGCCAGCTCGGTGCTGGCATAGCAGGTCGGGTAGGGGATCTTGGCCTTGCGACGATACTTGCCAGTGAGGATGCTGTGGTAGCTGTTGACAAAGAAGATGGCCGTGGCAGCGCCGAAGACGTAGCTGTTGGGAATAAGGTTAGCAAGGCTGTCCAACGGCCTCACCCTGGGGCCAGGAGTGAGATTTTAGCAGCAGTGTATTATGTCATCCAGAGTTGTATCACTGATCAATGGCATCAATGGCATCAGTGTCATCAGTGTCGTCAACATCATCGAATCATAGAACCTACCCATACTCGGCGGGAACCTGCAGAGTGACAGACATGATGCAGGTTTGAGACTGAAGGAGCGGTCAGGATTCGGCGATGGTGTAAGGGTCTGGAGTCAAAGGATGGAATCAAAGTACGAATCAAAGCCGAGAATCAAAGAATCAAAGAATCAAAGAATCAATCAAAGAATCAAAATCAAAGACCAGAAGAGGACCTGCGTGGGTTTAATAGTCCCGTCCCGTGGAGACTCGTGTTTCGCTGTGCCTGTGCCAGTCCTCTGTGCAGGGTATGTGATTACAGCTACGGACTACGGAGCAAGTGGTCAGTCCATCCATTCCCCAGTCGGCTGTATTGTTGTCTCTAGTCCGACCTTGTGGTCTGGGGCTGTCCGTGTGGAATCGCAAATGGCTAGGCCTGGATTAGCAAGGACTGGCCAGTCGGTGCTTGAGCCCCTGGCGGAAGGCTCTAGAAAACAGGAAGACTGCAACGTATTTTACTGTAAGTGGCCAGCCCAGTAGTGATCTAGCATGTATTTAGGGGCTCATATTTGTAGTAGGGATCTATCAGGATTCCACCTCGGGCAATGTCTGCCAGCTGAGCATCACGGCCTCTGATCGACACAATTCGGTCCATGCATATGCAAGGCATGTCAGCGCAGAGACAAGAGTATCAAGCTGCAGAGACAGTAGTTTAAGAAAAGAAAGAAAGAAAGAAACAAAAGAAACAAAGAGGCAGCCCAGAGTGGTTCAGCCCCCGGGCCCGGAGTGAGTTGGACCAAGGTCTGGTTGAGATAATAATAATAATAATAAAGAACGGCGTGCGATCGCAGATTTGCGAGGACTGACTCGACTAGTCGCATATTGTTGTCACGAATAGAGTGCTGGGCAGAGTTGTGCTGCAAGGAAGACCCAGAAGAGGCTCGGAGACTTTTCGCGAAACCTCATTTAATAGAGCCGGCAAAGGGCAAGACTGGCGGTGCTTAATTAATAAGCAGGCGTCTATATCCTCTACGGTCTCTAAATTAATTTTTATTTATGATAAGAAAAGAGAGAAAGGTAAAAATAAGAAAGAATTGGGTTCCTACAGGGATAATCAAATTCCTACTATTAAATAACCAATACAACGTCGTCTCAAGTAAATTCAATACATGACTCGAGAAAGTCTCCGGCCACAGATAAAATGCTTACCTAAACGACTATAGATTTGTCAGAGCTTCGGCGTCACACCGTTCAACCAACTGTGGTGCTACGTGTGCCAATGCTCGTCACGGATGCTGGGAGCCGAAACCGTCTGACACGTCCAGCTTATGCCAGGCTCGGACGACGCATCGTAAAGATCATCCGGGTGGCTGACATACATGGTATGGGTTGTAGCACCCGTCCAGACGGGACCTGCCGCTTCGATGGCCAGCCTCGACTAGCCACTTGATATTTTCGACGACAAGGTGGCGGTTTACAACGTCTTACGGGTGTACGCGGACAAGATTCTACAAACGCAGGAACACGACAAACAGCAAAAGCAAATGGTTCATGACAAGGAGCACGCTCAACACTCTACATATGCACGTTTCCTCATATACGTCCTCACGACGATCGTTATTGACCATCCCTGGCCGGCCTCGGTCAAATCATGTACCCGGCAGGGCCTGTCTGCCTGATGGGTGTGTGTCGCTTAGCCCTCGAGAAGAGCTGGACTGTTAGCATGGCTCGCAGCAAAACCCAAGAGACAAAAGAACGCAAGAAAACTTACCGGCTGCATAGCACAGGTACCATGTCCGCGACGCGCCCTGGTCCAGCCAGCCGTCTTGGAAGTCTGGCCGCCCAAAGAAGCGCAGTGCCGCCTGCGGGTCGGCCGTGGCCAGGTTGCCGTAGAGCACACCGCGCCAGCCGCTGTCGACGGCATCGGCCCGGCCGTTGGCCCACATGTCGTGCCACTCGTCGAGGACATAGGCGGGCGGGCGGGCATACGGGCTGCAGGGCAGCAGCGGCAGCATGTGGATGCCGTGAATGTATTCTGGGTTGCCGCCGAAAAAGGTCGTGTGGTCCATCTTGTTTTCAAAGAGGATGCCGACGACCTTGTTGCCGACAAAGGCCTGGGGCTGCGTGCCGCCGGCGCCCAGCCGGTCCGACTGCGCGCCCGGCAGGTTGGCGCCGTAGTAGTAGTATGCCTGCAGCGACCGCGCCTGCACGGCCATCATGAGACTGGCGCGCGCAACCAGGACCGGGTCGCCGCGCACCTCGCCCCACAGGCGCAGGGCGTACAGGGACAGCACGTCCTCCGAGCTGGACTCCTGGTTCTTGCCGTCCATGGCGAGGAACACGCCCTGGGCCCAGCTGTGCCCGTGGTACCAGTCGAAGCTGCGGAAGTTGGGGAACATGGGCTGCTTTGCCTCTGCTTTGCCTGCCGGCGGTGTCCACGAGGCATAGTCCCGCGCCAGCATGTCGACAAAGGCCGGCCCGCTGTTGGCGCCATTCCCGATGCCCTGCTCGAGCCAGTCCGGGTCAATGTATGCTATGACGGCACCGGTGTACACAAAGTAGCCGTAGTGGAAGTGGTGGTCGTTGTAGAGCGAGCCGCCAAAGTCGGACATGCGGTCGCCCGTCGTGTACGCGCCCGTCGACACGATACCGCCCCATGTGCTCTCGTACACCAGCGGGTGCTTCTGCCGGTTCTCGGCAAACTTTGCAAAACACGCCTTGAGCCGCACCAGGGCCGGCGCCACGCCCTCGTTCATGCCCGGCGCCTTGCTCAGCAGCGTGTGTGCGGCCAGGATGATGGACGCGTACTTGGCGAGCGCCTTGCCGGCAAAGTACATGGAGTCGAGGTCCGACTCGCCCTCAATGTTGTAGTGCTGCAGCTCTTTCCAGGCCGAGTCGACCATGGTCGTGTACAGCGCGGGCGAGATCTTGTCGCTGGGCACCAGGGGCACGTGTGCAACCGTCTTTCGCGTCTTGGGGTTCCAGGGCAGGAAGCCCACGTCGGCCGGCAGCTCCGGCTCGTCCATGGTCCAGGCGTCGGCCACGACGGCGCGCGCGAGGCCCTTGGAGGTCGTCAGCAGCGCAACATAGCCCGGCATGGCGGCCTGCGTCGCCCGGCTAAAGGCCGAGTAGTGGTGCGGCAGCGCAAACATGAGCAGCGGCGTGCGCGACACAAACTCGCGGTCGCCCGCCACCACATCGCCCTTTTCAAAGGCAAACGTGTAGCTGCCCGACCGGCCGTCGTGCGCCGCTTGGCCCTTGAGCTGGATGCCCGTCGCAAACACGCCGGCCGTGCTGTCGTAGGCCTGCCATTCCTGCGCGTTCTCGCTACTGATCATGCGCGCCACCTGGACCGAGCCGTAAAACGGGCGCTGCATGCGCACAATGGCGCCGTTGTGCTCGTCGTGCACAAGCTCGAGGTTGGGCGTGCCCGGCAGGTTGCGCCCGTACACGAGCCACGTCGTGTTGTCGCCGAGCTGCAGCGCGAACCGGCGCACCCACGAGCCCGAGCCGGACTTGGTGGGCATGTCAAAGTGGGCAAACGACGTGATGGCATGGGCCGACCGCAAGACCGGCATGGTGCCGTGGTACAGGCCCGTGACAAAGCCCTGGCCCTGCACAATAGGAAAGCGGATGGCCGGCGGCAGACCCGGTGCGGCATGCAAGTTCACCATGAGCGACATGTCCCGCGGCTGTTCTATAGTCAGGGTGGTCTGGGCCCCAATCAGCTCCGCGGCATCAAGCACCATGTTCTGGATGATGGGTGGGCTGTAGTAGTAGGACGACGGCCGGGCCGGGTGGTTGCAGGCGCCGTCGGTCGGACCGAACACGCGCTGCTCCGGCGTCGCATACGATACGGCGAGGCCAAAGCCGTGAGTCGGGCCGCGGCCCTTGTTCCACGACACGGTGTAGGGGATTACATAGGCAGGTAGCTCCTGGCCGCCCAGCAGCAGGTTGGCGTAGAACTTGTTTGTCTGGATGGGCCCGGGGCTTATGCGGCGGTTGATGCCCTTGGGCTCCTCGGGGTGGTCCGGACGGGTGCCGACACAGCGCGGCAGCGGCAGCGCGGGAATGGGAGATGCTGCAAACACGTCCATATTGTGAAGACTGACTGATTGACGTACTCACGTTCTGTCAATTCCAAAACCAGGGTCAGGGTCAGGGTCAGGGTCGGGCGGACAAGTGCCGGTTGCGTTGTCAGTATCGAGGTACGACGTACTATTTGCAGCTGCAGTTACAGGTACTCCGTATTAATTACAGCGGTAGAAACATCACGCGGTTAGGGGCGGGTGAGTGCTGTTGGGTTGCTCCATTGAAAGATGACGTAAGGAAGGAGAGACCGGTTGTACTAAGCTACATAATACATACACTCCTACATAGTACAGTAGTCGTCACTGTCAGCTGGGGGATGCGCTATTATGGATACGAGGCTTTGGCGTGCGGGGCGCTAGCCACGTACTCCGTGCAATACGACGAGTGCACTGTGCATAAGAGCGTATAGCACACGTGACATAGACCGACACCTTCTATTTGCACGGTAGTCGAATGCGCGCATCCCCACTCATCAGTGTAAATATGGGACTAATTTCAGCGCAGCCAGTAGGAGCAGCGAACGCAAAGACCACTAAAAATCTCAAAAACAGGGAACTGCGTAAAAACTCTGCCACTCCCCATGGGTTCTCCATAGGCCAGCTAATAAGCCTGACGTGCAGATAGATCTGTCATTTCCGATGAATTCTTCACTGTACACTTACGTCTGCGGTCTGTATTAGAGCCTGCACGACGAGGTAACAACGCGCCCCATAATTGCCCGTTACGTAACTAAGCCACTGCCCCCGTGCCCGAAGCATCACCGACCCCATTGCCGCTCCGTGTGCTAATGCCTCACCCGCTTCTACGGCAATACGTTGACCGAATACATTTATGTGCTTTGATTTTGATTAATTTTTGCAGAATTTGGTTTGCAACGGGTTCCATAGACGAGCAGGGTTTTAGCCGATTCTTGAAATCTCTGTCCTCAGCCCATCTGACAGGCATGGCCGGCGTTGCCGCGGCTCGACAGCATGGCACTGACTGGAATTGCATGGTTGTTGTGCCAAGCAAATCCCACATGGGCCAAGTACTTTGCTACCATCGACCGTTGTCTCCCCAGCGTGTTGACAGTGCTATCAGAGACGGTGCTGGTGAGACTTGCACTCAAGCACTAGGGGGTCTTGGGAGCAGTCTTGGAGAAGGCTTGGCTTGCTGCATTCGTCCACCCCCGACCAAACTATCGTCTGTTATCTCTTGGTCCTTGCTGTGACTTGGCCCCGGCCATGCCCTGTCGAGATATCGTAGATATGCCCTTTCAGGATGTAAACAGTCCCCCCCGGTGCTGCCGCTGTGCCCGGGCCCCCCCCCCCCCCCCCTCACGCACTCTCCGTGATATGCCCTCGAGCGTCTTTGATTTTCAGGCTGTTGATTCTCCATCTTGTGTCTCTCCATCTCGTGCCCATGTACCTCGTATATGATAGGAAGCTTCTCCCCGTCCCTCCAGCCCCATATAATCTCACTAGATGCTCACCTTGGACTCCTCCTCCTGTGGCGATCTGCGGCCAAGACGACAGATTGCGGGCCTCCAATGGCTCCCAGTGGCCAAGATGATGTCATGTCCCCATGCCCATGGGCCCTGGAGGACTCTGTGAAGAGATTTAAAAGACTTGACGGAGGCGCGGACGCTTGGTATTACTGCAACGAGTAAATTAGGCCGAAATAACGCGAGCCTCCTCCTGGCTTTGTGCTTTATCTCGCTGCGATTACCATCCTCTTGTCATGCGGCGGCCACCAGACAGACGCCTTGGGCATTCTTTTGTTCTCTGGGGCGTATCGTTGTACGGAGTACAGCATGGTACTGTATCTTTGTCCTTCTGTGGATTGTCTAGTCAATGTCTTGTATCTTTGTGCCTCTCGCCTTAGCCTCGCCTCTCCAAGGGACGGCGTGACTGTGACTTTGTCAGAGCCCTTGTCTGTTGTATCATTTGCATAGACAGGTACCTTTGTCAGTTTTTTTCTACTCGTAGGAGTCTGTAGTTTCTAATCTCTGCTCTCCTGCTCGCTCTTGAATTCACCCTTATATCTTTCATCCGCCAAGTTTTTTTTTCTTTCGGATTCCTATATTCCCTTCTTTTCTTTTTCTTTTCTTTTTCTTCTCTTTTCCTCTCTTCTCCTCTCTTTTTGTCTTCCATCCATCCATATCTCTCCTTTTGGTCAGCCTCTAACACCTCAACCTCGTTTCAACTCCCAACTTCTATCCTGGACCTCTGATAGACACGACGATCTGGTATTGACGTGCCACACATTCCTTACTTTGCTCTTCTCTTTCTCTCTTTCGCCCTCCCCTCCCAAGGCTTTGTGTCCCCATAGTTCCTTGGCTCTCTGTGCATACCCCTGAGTCTCCGTGAGACCTCGCAAGAAAGTAACGCCAAACACCACCAATCCAGCAACACGCGCCTTTCCACCCACTCACAATGTCTGTACTACGACAGGACTACGGCGCCTCTGAGGACAGCAACAACAACGGCAACGCCGAGCACGGCATCCCCAAGGAGGCCAAGCGCAAGGTCGGCAGCGAGGACAACGGCACTTCCGACCATGTCTCCGCCGACGACCTGCTCGAGTCGCTGGGCTACAAGCCCGAGCTGGTCCGCTCGCGCTCGACCCTGCAGGTAGCCTTCATGTCCTTTGTCCTGGCCGCCATCCCGTACGGCCTGGCGACCACCTTCTACTACCCGCTTGTCGGCGGCGGCCCGACCAACATCATCTGGGGCTGGTTCGCCGTCTCCGCCATCATCATGTGCGTCGCTGCCTCGCTCGGCGAGATCACCAGTATCTACCCCACGTCCGGTGGCGTCTACTACCAGACCTTTATGCTGGCCAGTCCCAAGTGGCGCCGCATTGCAAGCTGGATCTGCGGCTGGCTCTACCTCGTCGGCAACATCACCATCACCCTGGCCGTCAACTTCGGTACCGCCCTGTTCCTCGTCGCCTGCATCAACGTCTTTGAGAGCGAGCCCGGTGTCGGCATCTTCCCCGGCGAGCCCTACCAGGTCTTCCTCGTCTTCCTCGGCCTCACCATCCTGTGCAACCTAGTCTCAGCTCTCGGCAACCGCTGGCTGCCCATTCTCGATGTAAGCCCCCTCCCTGATTTTGCGATCTTGCGTGCTTTTTTTTCTCTATTCTGTTTTTATTTTCCTTGCCGATGCTCCATTCCGATGCCTCGCAGCTTTGCCGCCGTGACGTGTAAGATCCTCTTATCGTTGTGAATCGTGGTGTAGATTAAGCAGTGATCTGGTGTAGACGCGCCCCTTGCTTTTGTTACCTCGTGCTGCTCTGGGTCCGTTTCGGACTCCTTGTCATTGTTACCGTGTGAATGCTTATCAAAACCCCCTTCCTGTTATAGACTGCTGCCATTTTCTGGACATTTGCTGGCGTCATCGCCATTGTTGTGTCCGTCCTGGCCATTGCCAAGAACGGCACCCACAGCGCCAAATACGTCTTTACGAACTTTGAGCCGCGTTCCGGCTGGGTCTCCGGCTGGTCTTTCTGTGTCGGTCTGCTGCAGGCTGCGTACGCCACGTCCTCGACCGGCATGATTGTCTCGTAAGCTTTCTCCCCCACATCGCTGTCCTTTTGGGCATTTTCCCTTTCCCGAGTTTCGTGTGGGAATTGCCAAGTCCACAGGCCGTGTCAACTTTCCCGCTATGGGAATACCTGACGGCGGCCCAGTTTCCACTGCCTCCCCCCCGTGCTGCAATGACGACGGCTTGCTAACAAACCAGTATGTGCGAGGAGGTCCAGAAGCCTGCTACCCAGGTCCCCAAGGCCATGGTCGCCACGGTTGCCCTGAACACACTCTGCGGCCTGCTGTTCCTGATCCCGCTGGTCTTTGTGCTGCCCGACATCGATGAGCTTGCCGCTCTCGCGTCGGGCCAGCCCGTACCCACTATCATCAAGTCCGCTGTGGGCTCGTCTGGCGGCGCTTTTGGCCTGCTGGTCCCCCTGCTGGTGCTCGCCTTCATCTGCGGTGTCGGCTGCACCACGGCGGCCTCGCGCAGCACCTGGGCGTTTGCTCGCGACGGCGCCATTCCCGGCAGCCACATGTGGCGCCAGATCCACCCCAAGCTGGACGTGCCCCTGAACGCCATGGTGCTCAACACGGTCGTCCAGATCATCCTCGGCGTCATCTACTTTGGCTCCAGCGCGGCCTTCAACGCCTTCTCGGGCGTCGGCGTCATCTGCCTGACCACCTCGTATGCCGCCCCCATTGCCATCAGCGTCCTCAACGGCCGCAAGGAGGTCAAGACGGGCAAGTTCTACCTCGGCCCCGTCGGCTTCTTCTGCAACATTGTCGCTCTCGCCTGGTCGCTGCTGGCCATCCCTCTGTTCTGCATGCCCACGACGATCCCTGTCCAGGCGGCCACCATGAACTACGCGTCGGTCGTGTTTGCCGCGTTTGTCCTCGTCTCCGTCGGCTGGTACGCCGCCTGGGGCCACAAGAACTACGCCGGCCCCCCGGTGCAGGAGGAGACCAGCGAGTAGATTCTCTTTTTCCTTGTCCTTTTTGATGCAGCGATGCCTTTCTAGTCGCCATTAGTTTACTTTCTGTCGTTTTCATCGATATCCAATACCAATATACCAACATGCCGAACCATATATGTCTTGTACTCTGTACGGAGTCGTCTTGCAAATGCCTTGACCCGGTGTCTGTGCTGTGAAAGGCCTAAACTAAAACCTTTGAAACTTGTCGAGTGCTGATATATTTTATATTGCAAGCTGTCGGTAAAAAAAGATAACAGACGAAAATGACGGTGCCTATAAATCGTATCAAAACAGGGATGATAAGACATGTGACGTCAGCCTGCAGTGCGATGTCGTTAGACAGTACGCGGCCGTTGGCAGATACAAGCTACAAGTACAAGTTGACAACCGATAAATAAGTGACGGGCATATAATGCTGATTCGATCGTATGGCAGCCTCTATCTCGACTGACGTTGGCTTTCCGCTTCCGTCCAGCCTTACGCCCGAAAGAGAAACATCTGATATCGAGTTATCAGCCCAACCTCGATAGCTTATCTCCAATCCTACATTGAATTCTCCGGTCAACACACGCTATCCTGCATGAATCTAGCACGGTAAAAATAGACAAGCGATGGCTTTGCAAAAATAAGCATGGATTACAGATAAAAAAAAAAAAGATAGGCTATCCCGCGGGCTACCCTGTGCACCGCTCCGTCGGGGGCCGGTACTCGAGCTGGAGAGCCTCGAATACTCGCCGCTCGGCCGTCAGCATGTCCGGTGCCGGTTCCTGCTCGTAGTTTTCCAGGTCAACCCACGACCCGTCGGCTGTGCTGCGTGTGCCGCTGCTGTCAAACCGCAGTCCGCGCTCATACCTGCAGTATCGCCGCAGGTCGCGCTGAAACGTTGTGCCGCCGGTCCACCCCAGCACGGCACATCCCACTGTCCTCCACGGCGAAATGATAATGTCTACCCGCCGGTGCGGATTCGTATTGGGCTTGGGCGGCTTATCGCCCCCTCTGTCCTCTTTGCCTTCTTTGTCCTCTTCTTCCATCGGATCCTGCCACACAACCAGTGCCTTGTCCAGCGTGTCGAAGCCGCTGCCTCCCGACTTGCCTGGCGTCAGACCATGGTTCGGCGCATTGCCCTTCCAGCTGACTGCCTCTTGGCCGCGCTCCGAGTTGGCGGTGCTCAGAATGAGAGTGTGCGTGACCAGCTTGTCTTGCTCGAGGGAGAGCACAAGCCGCTCAATCAGCATATCTGTCGTTGCGTTGTCCCTGTGGCTGAGGAGAATGTCTGCATCGCCGATCATCTCCTTGCCGCGACGGTAGCTGCCCGCAATCACCATCTCAAAGCCGGGCCGGATTGCATTTGCATGCGCAAGCACCGTGTTGGCGATGCTCTCAATGTGCGAGCGCGGGATCAGCTCTTGCAGCTCGTCATAGAATTTGACGCCAATCTGCTGCATGCGTGTCAGGTCTTTCCACCCAAACTCAATGACATCGTCGAGGTCGCGCCAGCCCTTGTTGTAAAACGACCGTGCGGTCGCTTCGGCGACGCCCATAATGTTGAAAAAGATGCGCAGCGATGCCAGCTTGGAGTTGGCCTCGTCGTCGTCAGCCTCCCGCACGCGGCCGCCCGAGTCTTGGAACTCGCGAAAGAGGTCTACGATCTTGGGGCCACACCCAGGCAGCTCGGCGATCAAAGAGGGGTGCGTGATCGTGTGCGGGAGGGCGGATATGGTAGCAATGGCCGTTGAGTAGGCGCGGATGCCAATTTTGTCGCCCGTCAGCTGCCGCACTGCGCGGATCTTCTTGAGCTGGTCGACAAACCGCTCGTTGGGTGGATGGATCGGTGTTGGGCGCTGGCACGAGTAGATTGTGTGCAAGTACTCTGGCACGACAGGCGGCTCCAAATTGCCATCACCACTCTCGGTAGTTGCCACTCTTTTGAGCGCCGGTGGGCGTGTAGACGAGGTACCAGCAGTGCGCCGGTGTGCTCCCTGCATAGGCGATGAGTGGGCATGGCGCTGGTGCTGCGAAGATGGCGAGGCTGCTGCTATCCTGGCAGATTCTGTAAGGTCTGTCTGGGCACGCTGCAGTATGCCCTGTGCTCTGGATGCAGCGGTCTCTGGCGCGGGGATGCTGGGTGCCGGCCGCGGCTGGACTCTGCGTCCCTCATACACCACGTAATCGTCAATTTCAACAATCTGGCCTGCGGAAACTGACTCTGTCAACCAGGCCAGCTTGACGACCTTGACAAGGTCGCCTTCCGGGACGGCAGGAGGCGCTGCTTCATCCTCTGACGAGCTCGATATGATGATGGTGTCTGGGACAGCACCGTCTGGCTTTTGTCGCTTTGGCGCAGGGCCGGACGAATGCGCCTGTGTCGGCCTCCTTCTGCTTCCCGGTGCTCCTCGCTCATCAATGGTAGCAATGCCAAGCCGACGCAGCTCAAACTTTGCGCGTTCCCTCTTCGAGACCTTGCCGACGAAGAAGTCTGCCGTGCTTGCATCTCTTGTCAGCGACGACAGCTGCCCTGCCAGCTGTTTCCGCACATCATCGTCGACACTACTCAGCAAGTAGATGCGTGGCATATCCCAACCAGCCGCCATCGTGAGATGTGCTCTTTTGTTTAAAGCTTAAACCGGGCTCTTTGACGTATCAGCAGAATCCCTCGTCACAAGGCTGAGGTCTATCGACCAGTGTCGTCATTTTAGTGTGGCTTTCAATCTGTTGTCGACGCTGTCGCATGTGGCATGTGGCATATCATGAGGCAGGGTCCTGGCGATGCGGTCATAGCCGGCTCTGGGCGCGTTCCGCTGAAGCTCTAGAAGGCTGACAGCTATTGCATGCCCCAGACTGGGTTGCACGTGCCCTATGTAGCTCTGGCCAGGCCGGCACTACGCCGTTTCTCTAAACAGACTAGCGCTATTATGCACTCCGTACTTCAAATTCCAGCAAAAATAGCCGATATGCAGCGCTGCATTGCCTCCTTGCCACTACCATACCATTGCCATTGCGACAGGATGCCAGACAAACAGATACAAACAGGCGGAACGTGGAGAGGCCGCCAGGAAACAGTAATGAAAAGCTTTGCCTTCATTGGCGGGATTGCCCTGTCGTGCCCCGATTGTCTAAACAGCCAACAGTCGCTCCTTCCTTCCAGGTTCCTTTTAGCTGCGTAGTGTGGTTGGTGCCTGTTGTCGTCGACCCTTTTGGCCCTTCGCTCCCGACGCTGCAATAGGTCGCGCCTGTCGCAATCAGAAAACGGTTGAAAATTTAGAGTTAAATAAAAGGCCTAAAATATTACAGAAAAAGGCACTGCACGCGCAAGGAAGGCACGAGAAAAGGGGGCACATCCTGCTTTTCTCTCGGTTTCATCTCAATCTTGGCTTCACTTTTCTTGCATCACCAACTTGACTCTCTTCTCATCAACGACTATCCCTTTGTCCGCTGCCTCTAACGCTCTCACACTACCAACCAAGACACTGCGCCAACAGTGCTACTCGAGCGATTGCCCGCTAGTGAATACAGGCTACTTGGCCGTTCTGGGGCTGTTTCGTGTCTCGTCGTTTTTCGTGTTTTTTTTTTTTCTTTCTCTTCGCTCAGCAGAGCCAGCTAGCCCAGCTAGCCCGGCTAGTCCAATCCGAGTGCCTGCTCGCTGTCCTTTCTCCTCTTTTATTTCTTCCGCCCTGGACTACTCCGTACACTCTGACTCCGTACAAACAAAGCACCTCCACTTTCGGATTCGCCTCCCTTTTTTCCAGGCTACTACTCAACGTTCTCGCTCTGCTTTCTTCCTCCATCTCCTCTCTTCTCTACATCTCGTCATCGACGTCGCAGGTAGAACTTCACCTCAACATCAATCACATCTCAAATACAGACACAATGGCGAGCACAGCAATGGACTACGAGCCCACCAGCGGCGAGCGTTTCGAGGGTTAGTCCACTTCAGTTTTTTTCATCAATGTTTTTCGCTCTCTTCTTCAGTCTCCCTTGGTCCGCCGCCGAGGTTCGACAACGTCTTTCGCCTCCTGAGGACCTTGACGCCTTTGACACCTTTGCCGCCGTTGATTCGTCCCGATCAATGCGACAAGAAGGACGCACCATGGCGGACAATGACGACGCGAAGCTCTAGACACCCGCGAGGACGCGTCTCGCATCACCGTCGCGCATTTTTTGACACCAGCAATGTTCGCAAACTGACATCAACTCCCAGACGACGGCGCTCGCTACGAACGCGATGAGCAGCGCAGCGCTTCTCCCCGCCGCGACGAGGGCCAGGAGAGCGCTCCTCGCCGCTCGGCTTCCCCCGGTGCTGCCGGCGACAGGTACGAACTCGACTCAACCGTCTTGTCAGCATGACTACTATACCTTTCCACAACTGCATCACCTCTCGTTTCCTCGTGTCTACGTTTCCTCGTCTTCCACGCCATGCCAATTCTACCACCATCTTCTCTCAGCATGCTTCATTGATCAACATATCCTAACATCCATCAGACCCAAGGGCGACAACGACTCCCGCAACGGCGGCGGTGACGATGACGGTGCTATCAACCCTGGCTCCAACCTGTTCGTGACTGGCATCCACCCCCGTCTTTCCGAGGCCGAGGTCACTCGCCTGTTCGAGAAGTACGGCGAGGTTGAGAAGTGCCAGATCATGCGCGACCCTCACAGCAAGGAGTCTCGTGGCTTTGGTTTCGTCAAGATGGTTACCTCTGACCAGGCCGATGCTGCCAAGGATGGCCTCCAGGGCGAGGTCATTGATGGCCGCTCCCTGAGCATCGAGAAGGCCCGTCGTGCCCGCCCTCGCACTCCTACTCCCGGCAAATACTTTGGCCCCCCTAAGCGTGGTATGTTGTCTTCTATGCTTGCACCAATTTGCCACTTGCCAATCTACGTTCTAGCTAACCCAATCGGACGCAGACCCGCGCGCTGGCGGTGGCGGCGGTGGCGGTCGTTTCGACCGCTTTGATGACCGCCGTCGTGGTGGTGACCGTGGTGGTTACGGTGGCGGCTACGGCCGTGACGACCCCTACCGTTACCGTGGTTACGAGCGCCGCTACGATGAGCGCGGTGGCTACGACCGCGGCTACGACCGTGGCGACCGTGGCGGCTATGACCGCGGTTACGACCGTGGTTACGACCGTAGTGAACGCGGCGGTTTCCGTGATGACCGTGGTGGCTACGAGCGTCGCGACCGTGACGACCCTTACAGTGGCAGCAACGGCGGCAGCCGTGGTGGTGACCGCTACGGCGGTCCCCGTGATGACCGTGATCGCTATGGTGGCCCTCGTGAGGAGCGCCGCGGCGGTGGCTACGAGCGCGGTGGCGAGCGCGGTGGTGAGCGTGGTGGTGAGCGTGATGCTCCCCGTGTCCGTGAGCCTGCTCCGAGCGGCCCCGGCGGCTACAGCGAGGGCGCTCCCCGTGAGCGTGACTACAGCCAGCGGTAAGTTATGCTTTTCGCAGATTATGTCTTGTGAAACCAACAAAGTTACACTCCATACTGACATTCATAATAGCACCTAAACAACCCACGAGCCCTCGAAACCTCTCTATGCTCACACATATACCTCACTACCTCTCCTTCTAAGATCAACTGGCGGTCTATCTTCTCTCGTTAATCAACCGCCATATTGATTCGGCTGTATTTTTATTACTCGACGTTGGGATTCGGCACAAAAAGTCACCAAAATAAAAAAGGACGGGGGCGCGTTTAGGAGTCACTTGTTTCAGCACCCTCTCTCCCGAAAGTTGTGAAGAGGCGAAGAGGTGTCTCATCTCTAGCTCATTATCTCTTCGTGTTTTTGGGTGCCTTTCAACGGCTCTTTTCAGTACATGTTTTTCAACTTTTGTCTTTCTATTTCATTTGTTTACTCGTTTGATTTTGATTTTTACTTTCTATTTCTTTTTCGGATTTCACGGATGATGGAACACTACTTTCCATCTATAAAAGGGGCGATATTCGACAAGGTCAGATAGTATTTCGGCGGAGAAGTTATCAGCAGCAGCAGTAATTCAGAACGGATATATCAGATCAGTCAAAGCGGCAAAATGCATCACAATGCGGCAAAACATGCGCGGCAGCAAGCAACACAGAACAGAGAACAGAGCACAGAGCAACAGAACAACAAAGCCAGCACAACGCAGTCAGGCGCATATAACAATATCACGTCCTCGTTATCGATGTGGCACCCCAGTGGGCACAATGGGTCGTTGGTGCGGCTTGCCAAGTTGGCAGGTCTCGCCTTGTCGCGACATCCCTGCCCTATCTATCTTTTGTCTTGTTCTGTTTTGTTTGATTTTCTTTGCTTTGCCCGTCCCCCCTCCTCCTCCTTATCCTTTCGTCTTCGCTTAATGTCTTGTTATATCCATGTTTCCTATTCCTGTCTTTTGCCCACCCTCCCCCGACTTCCGTTCTCTTGTCCAAAGCACTGCTTCCCAAGCTTCGCAGCTTACCAAGTCGGCCTTTTTTGAATATTCTCCGAGCAGGGTGTTCGGTTCTCCGTGGACAGACATGTGCACGATTCACCCGAGACGACTCGCGCCCGTCCAGCCTTGCGGCCCTCTACCCAACTGTGTCAGCAACCTGCATCAATGCTTCGGCCGTTTTGTCTTCCGTCCTGCGTCATTCGTCGTTTATCGTTCATCTTTCTCGCCCCCTTAATCGCACTTTACGCCCATCTCAGCATTATAATCTTGCCACCATATTTTTACACAATTTGCCGTTGTCAAAAACAAAGATCAGATACCAAGCCAGAACCACCATGTGCTGCAACAAGCATTCACGTAGTCGCCAATCCAATCCAATACGTACATCACCGTCCTCCAAGACGCGCCTTGGGGCCTCCCTTGCAACAGGCTAAACAACGCTACGAGACGGCCTCCTCTATAACCTCGCCATCAGCTGTGCCCAGCAAGCATCTGGCCTTGCTGCGTTGCAGTCCAATGCATCTCTGCATCTGTGCGCCTGCTCATGCACCATACTTACCTTGCCCATATCCAGGGCGAATATGCATATAGATGTGATCCAGCCCCATGCACTCATCATCCACTGCCAGCTGCTCTCGCTCCCTACCTTGTCCGACTGTTATACCTCGACTCTCCTTGGCCCCCCACCAAGCACAGCGCGACGTGCTCTGATACTCAACCGTTCCCGTCAGGCAGTCTGCCCGGCGTCAGAGGTGAGGTGATCGGACGTGCCTTGCAAGCGCGCGCCGTTTGTCACACCGCGATCCTGGCTTCAATACAAGGTAATTTTATATGGCGGTGACACGTGTACAACAGTGCTAGACGCCTGCCTGTGGGCTCTGCATGTTCTAATGTCGTACGGTAATTTCCAGTTTCGTCTCTTCCGTGGGGATCGGCGCAGCTGTCATTTGTTTGCCTCTGCGTTGCCTGTGATGCCGTCGGTGGTGGACAGCAAACAGAAGAGCAGCCTTTCTTTTATGCTGCTTGCAGTCTAGTGCCCGCCTGTGCTCTCGTAACTCTTTTGTGGCACTGTCTGGGGCGATACCCGGTAAGTTGTGCAATCCAATCAAGATCAAGATCAAGATCAAGATCAAGATCAATATCAAATCAAATAAAACAAATCCAGAATTAAAATAACATTATGAAAATAGATCCAGCGTGCTTTGAATCCAGACCCAAATGTTGGTGTGCGCACATGTAGCTACAATCCATCCAAATCGCGTAGCCAGCCCAGCCGTGCGGGCAGCTGTGTCCTCCCATGCGCATCGTATCCTGAATCCGCCTCTTTTCGTATTATCAAGCTATCAGATTATCAAAGTTGTGTGATTATCAGATTTCAGATTATCAGACCCGTGTCCCAAAAAAAACAATATGCTGGTATCTCCCTCCCTCGTTCGTTGGTCGCCCCGTCGTGTACATTCCTCCTTTCAACCTTGGCCGTCTCGCTCGCCATCTTCACCTTGGCGTCCCGCTTTCTGGCGCCTGCCTCTAATATCTACTCTCAAAAAATCTATAACAGATCCTGCGGCCCGGTCGATTTTCTGACGTCGGGCAGGCTGGTGTCGAGGTCTTTTGTAAAGTCCATCAGCGGACCCGTCGGTGCGGGCTTGCCGGTGGAGTTGAGCAGGTTGGTGACCTCTGCACTCGGGGCAGAAGTCGCAGGCGCACTGCTGTCGGCACCAAAATCAATCAGGTCAGCAGGTGCCGCTGCCGGTGCTGTTGCTGCTGCTGGTGGTGCTGCTTTTGGTACTGCTGGTGCTGCTGGTGCTGCTTCTGCTGGAGATGCGGCGGCCGGCTTGTGCGGCGGGATCTGCTGGATGGTGCTGTCTCGCCGTGAGGTCTGGCCGGGCAAGATGGGGTAGATAGCAAGCACCTGCTCCGTCAGCTTCTCCGGTGTGTCGCCGTCAATATCGGCATTGATGATCCACTCCAGGTCCTCCTCGCCCTCCTCGGCGCCGCCCGGGCCGCCGTGCACGCGACGGAACAGGCTGGGGTGCCACTCGATGCCGTCCTGTGCGCGCGTGGCGGCCTCCTCGCGCTGCATATCCTCGACCTTGGTCTTCTCGTCCGTTGCCAGCTCGTGGTTGCGCACCAGCACGGCGTGTGCCGTCTTTTCCCACAGCCGCTGCGACTCGCGCTCGCCCTGCTCGGCAATGGGCCGTACCAGGGGCGGCGAGGGCTTGGCCCGCTGTGCGTCAAAGAACATCTCCTTGCGGCCCGTCCTGAGGTTCTTGATGGACATGTCGTGGGACCACAGGCCCGAGAGCTCGTACAGCGCCTCGCCGGTGCGCTCGTTCTTGATGGTGCCGCCAATGGCATTGTATGTGCCGCTCATCCAGCCCTTGGTCTTGAACTCGATGTCGGCCACGAGGCCGAGCTCGGGGCAGCGCACAAAGCTGTGGTCGCCGAGCTCGTACTTCATCTTGCCAAACAGGATGCCGCGTGCGTACATGTTGGGCTGTGTCAGGGTGTAGCGCTCGGGTGCGCCCGTCTTCTTGTTTCTGTGGTTGAGGAGGCTCAGGATGGCCGTGCCCTCCATCAGACTGGCGGCAGAGTTTCCAAGGAAGCGGCTGCGCGGCTTGAGAGTGCCGTCGACGCGGATGTGGTGGCCGGGAACCAGGTAAAAGTAGCTGGACTTGGGCGGGTGGTGGGAGGTCTGCTCGGCAATGTAGTATCCGCGCGTGTTGTCGGGGAAGTCCCAGTAGCAAGAAAAGGTCTCGCCCAGGATAGGGTTGAGAGGCTTCTTGACGCCAGGAGGGCGGATGTGCCATCCGCTCAGATAGAACTTGACGACGGACACAAAGCGCTCAGTGGGATCCTGAATGTCGGGGATGGGCAGCAGCATCTCGGGATGGCACATGAAGCTGGAGGTGGCATTTGTTAGAGACAGACCAAAAGAACGAAAAAGAGCGCCGCAGCAGACAACTCGAGGGCGGACCTACTTTGTAATTCTCTCCAGCATGCTGCGCGGCTCGAGGATAAAGGTAGGGAGAACAACCCGGCTCAGGTCGGCGCCGGGCCGCAGCTGCGAGATGATGTGCATAAGGACTGCAGGTGGGTATTAGAATGATAGTGCGGCGGAAGGAGAAAAAAAGGCTTGCTTACCATTGCCTTGGTCGGCCTCGATAACAGTAGTGTCGTCGTCGCCGACGCTTTCGTTGTCGGACACCGGGTTGGAGCCGGCACCTGCAGAGAGGAGGTGTGGTTAGCAAGAGCAAGACGGCGCCTTGACGGACAGCACGGATAGAAAAGCGCCAAGAAATAGGCGAGGGGCAGACCCGGAGCTTCCGGGACAGCAGCGGGGCGGGCCACGGCGCGTAGACGTAGACGTAGACGCAGACGTAGACGTAGACGCAAACCGGAGGGAGAGGAATAGTGACGTACTGGCATTGGATACGCCCCGACGACGGGCACCGCTAACAAGGCCGAGCATGGTGGAGGCTGAGTCGAGCGAAGGGAGAAGGGTCCTGGGTCGAGGCTGGTGCTGCTGCTGGGGAGGGATGAGGCCGGTCCAGTCAAGTGGTGATGTAATAGAAATAGCAGAGTAATAATGCCAGAGTAGCAGTTGGAAGACGAGAAAGAAAAGAGGGTATCGATGGGAGAGTATGATGTACGATAATATGAGAGTCAGCCAAGGGGGGGAGGTGGCAAAGACGTCGGCGTTGGAAGCGTCGGAAAGGTGGGAAAAGCTTGAGCTTGGGCTGGGGCTGTTGATTTTTGCAATGACGACAGCCGCAGTGGGTAGTGGTAGTGCAGCGGCAGAGGGCAGCGAAACGGGGGCTGATACTGGCGTTGGGTTGGACAGCCGTTGATGCGTCTCCGTCGGTTGTCGCTCTTTGCTTAGTTTGTCGTCCTTTTCTTTTTCTGTTTCTTTTTCTTTTTCTTTTTTTGTTTAATTTAATTTAATTTATCTTCTTTTTCTATATCTCCTCGGGATGCGGGGTGGCAGAGCGAGGTCGGGCGAGCGAGGAAGCAAGCAACGATATTGCGGCGCTGCAAACAGATGATGCTAGTCTTCCGACAATGCTGAGTGACGAGGATGCGATGGTGACGGGGAGATATATAAAGGGGAGAGCAGAAGAAAAGACAAGAGATAAAGCAAAATAAAGCAGACGAGGTCAGATGACGAGGTGGGAGAAAGGGAGGAAGGAGAGACACAGGCAGCAAGGAGGGAGAATGACGTCGGCTAAGCACATGAGACTACCCAAAAAGGGTAAGAGGCAGGAAAGAGAGGAAAGAGAGGAAAGAGAGAGAAAGAGGAAAGAGACAAAACGAAAGCAAAGGGAAGGAGCAACTGGGCAGCAAAGCGAAGTCAAGATGGCTGTCGGGAGACGAACAGGCAGCGCACTCTTTGTTCCCTACTCTCTACTCTGTGTTGCCGTCTGTTCTATCTCTACATTCTATTCTGCTGCCTCGTTGCTCGTGTTCGCATTCTAATTTGCGTATACGATAAGATGCTACATGCGATAGCAGCAGTCTTCCGGCTTTAGAGAGCAAATGCAAATAAATATAAATAAATATAAATATGCGTCTTATACCATGATACTGCTTACTTGCACTAGCGAGAGCGATATCAAGTAGACAAACGAGTAGTTGGGATGACAAGCTCGCTGACGGTTACGCTGACGGTTGTGGTGATACTCAATATGATACATATATATCAGACCCAAGCCTAGAAGGGGTGCTCTTGGCCGCGTGCTATCTCCCATGTGCTGTGCTGAAATGGAAGGTGCCCAGCTGCGGGGCAATGACGTTGGGTTCGTTGGGAGCTGGGAGACGCGGAGCATTGGTGATTATATAAGCAAGCGTTGGGGAAGATTATCGATGCCTACTATATAAGCCGTTGTGCAGCAGTTGTTATCTTGATTGCTCCGCACATATTCGGTGCCTGCCATCACCGAGTCAGCTCGCACTATGCTGATTCCTGTCTTTGCATGAGTTTGAAGTTTCTACGGTGAGCTGTCAATGGCACTGCCAGCGTTGGTTCAGGTAGACAAGGGGCAGGTATCGCATGAATCAAGAAGAAGGAAGAAGGAAGAAGGAAGAAGGCGGAAATAAAGAAATAAAGAAAAAGGAACACCGACAAGTCGGGACATGGTCTGTAAATAGCTGCATTGCCTGCTGCAGATCACGACAGCCTTGTGGATGGCAGCCTGTTGAAACGGCATCGTATGTGGTTGGTGGTTGTTTCAAAAGGGGAGCAGAAGGGGAGAATATAAGGAGATAAGAAGAAAAAGAAGACAAGAAGAAGACAAGAGAAAAAGGAAGATAAAAAGAGTCGCAGTATGCCAAGCCAGTTGCTACAAAGCATCTATGGTGAAACGTGTGTCCATTGTCGGAGAGAGCTGCGACAGCTGGCGACTGCAACGGCCATGACGACTCCATCTCCGCTGTCCCAGAGTAGCAGCAGGCCACGCAACGGCGACGCATTCGCATTCTCAAGGCGTTTTTCTTTGCTAGCAAGCAGCAAGACCAGAGGAGAGACGACTAGGCTGTGATAGAAATAGTACTATGTACAGAACATGGCATGGTCTGTCTGGATCTGGAATGCCACTTCTGCCCTACAGGGTTCTTATTATTTGTTTATACTTATTGTTTATTGTTTATTATTTATTATTTATTACTTCTTTTATTTCTTTTATCTCTTATATCTCGTTGTCAACAGGCAAGGCAGAGTTGATGCAAATGTTATGCCGCCGGCATGGGCTGTCCAGAGGCCGCGTAGGCCATTGGAACTGACACGGATCCAATATTGAATAATCAGATGGCGAATGCCAATGAATGTCATATGAATATTACGATAGCCTGCATACCAATCAAAGAGGACTGGCGACTGGTAATATCTACAAGACAGCTACGTATATACACCATAGACAGCCAGGAATACCGAGAACTGAGCATACAACGTACACCCACAACCAACGTCCGGAGAATTAAACCGGAGAAACTAACCCGGGGAGACTAAACGCTGAGGTGATGGTGACACTCTTTCGGGATTCCAGAACTCGAAGCGCCCAATGCCTATACAGTAGAGTACAGAGTATGTGAATGGGTTAGGGATGTCGTTGCTGCCATCCCGGCAGCCATACTGTATCATGCAAGAGCACAGTCTCCAGTATTCCAGTATTCCAGTATTCCAGTATAACCCTCGTGCAATGTCGTTGCTGCAGATTGATATCGATTGCTGTCTTGCTGGCCTGGAGACTGCGGCTTGGAAGCTTGGTTGGCCCTGGAGGGCAGGGTTGTGACCCCCCGATGACATTGCTATGTCTGAGGAATGTCATTGTTGTATACTATGTAGATATCCCGACTGGATTGCGGATGCCCACGAGCCACTGGAACACAAACAACACCCGCTCGGTACACCGTATCGATTGTATCGACTAGATCGATTTGAATGACAGGGGGGCCTACGATGCACAGAGTAACCGACGACGTTGGCATGCGTGGGATAGGTAAAGATATGTGTTACATAACACCCTTCTCGTTATAGGCTGTCCTTGAGATGAGCTCATGGGTACAGTATTGTATTATCGCCATACCTCCGTACTGGGGACTGCCTTACAGCCCTTGGCGAGCATGTCACCGTCGATCGTGCAACAGCAATGCAGACTTCAGGCCACCTCCCTGCCCTGCGCTCTTCGCTAGCGATTGTGCAACAAGGACACCAGGGGAACAAGCAGAGGAAACAGCATAGAAATGATTTTATTTCCTCTATTTTCATTTTTCAGTTTTCAATTTCATTTCGGACTGTCCGGACTCGAAATAGGGTTTGCTGTGCCTCAATTCTAAACAATCTCGTGAATACGATGATTTTGATTGCCTCATGCATACAAGGCAGACTCTGCCGTGGCACAATTTATTCTTTATTCACGAGTTGATAAAGCATTGGCTCAAACTGTACGCATTACAGTATTCTAACTCCAGCAGAGGTTGCCCGGTGATGAGGCTCTGTCCACTAAATGTAATTCTTCCAATGTTGCTGGCACCCTGCCGCGTTTCGCACTTCTCCGACCGCTATGCTATATATAAGGAGCTGCAGGCGGAGCTGCATAGAAAGCAGGGAAGCCAACGGCCCAAGCCAAAACCACCGGTGCAAAGCAGGGAAAAGCCGGTCCATGGAGTGGCGACTGGAACGTGGAATAACAGTCCCTGTACATCCTTTGCACAATGCTATTCTGTGTATACGATGCAACGGATCTAGATGAAATTGAATACGGGCGGGTTCATACCTCGTACACGGTGTTCGTCCTGCTGGTATTCATATCAATGTCCTATGCTGACGATCAAAGCTCTGACGCTACGGCACATCCGACAAGCTTTCACGAATGTGCATAGTAGAAGCACTAACCGATCCTATTCCTACACTCCGCTCGGCAGAACAGCAGGGGTGGTACAGAGCAGAGGTCACCGGGTCCATTCTTTGTCTTTTGTTGTCTAATGCTTTGAGATGTGCATCGCTGTCTGCATGGCATAGCACTTGCACCTCGCTCCGGCCTGATAACCAATACTCCCCATCACATATTTGACCTTTAACAGACGTCTACACAATACAAACAACTCGTGCTGACGCGTGGATCGTGTGCCCTCTCTCGAGCCGTTCGACCCCGGCGCATCGAGAGATATGCTAGCCCAAAACGAGAAACAAGCCCTTTCCTCGCAATAGACCGTCTTGGCATTCCCACCTGCTTCGTATTTCGCCCTTTCACAGCCTGCAACCCAACAGCAAGCTGTTATTCACGTCTCTTATTCCTCGATTCACTGGGCCAGGCCCTGCTGCTGTCGAGCATGCCACTGGCCTGTCATCAAATTGGTCCGAGTTGTCGTCTTGGGCGTCGTACGTCGTGTGTGAATATTCAGAATATGCCGAATAAAATATTATAGTGTATTACATAACGGGCGTGCTTCTCCAGCGTACAGTGTCTCAGTTACCAGTTGCTGTTTCCGTGTATTGTGGCTCTTTCTCACTGCTCCTTCCGAATTGGAATTGCTTGTCTTGCAACGCCGGACCCTTTCAAATAGCGTATGATCCTGTTTAATTTGCATCTTGGTATGTACTATGTAGTGTATTAAGTAGTGTATGTATTTTCTTTCTTTCTTTATCTTTGGGCGCGAATGTAAGATATCTCGGAGCTGGCGTTCGGCGACATCTTTTTGCATCGTCTCGTTCTTTCTACAACTGGCCATCTGCGCCGTGCTCTTTCCTTTAATAACTCTGTCCCTATAGTTGTTTCCTTTTTCGGAGTGCATCGCAAATTTTATTAAAACCTCTTGCTGCATTAGGCAATTCGCTCAGAGGCCTTGTTGATGCACGAGTCTTGTAGTTACAGTGAGTGTCTGTTATTCTGAGCTGAAAGCTGCTCACTGCGTCCCACCCATGATGACCAACTTGGTGCAGGACCAGCGTGATACAGTGGCTCCGTGCACAATGCATATCCAGGTGCTACAGTACATAGTAGTCATCCTCTCATCCATCGTACTGTACATAGTAGTAATACACAGAGTACACCCCTGTAATCCCTGGCCCATCGCGGCTTCCTCGTTCAGTCTTATTCTGAAACATCGCAGGAGAGACACAGAACAAGGAAAGAGCAAGAATATCCATAGGAAAGAGCGACCGCAACAGCTCACCTTGCCCTCTCTGCCCTCCTCTGCCCTCTTCTGTCCCCTCTCCTCTGCCGAGCTCTTCATCTCTCTTCCAACATCAATCCTCCTGCATCGTCCCCTCGATTCGTTATTCCTTATCTCTTCTCATTTCGGGCCTTTGCTACCCTTGTCCTCTCAAGCACACTTGTTCTCTACATCGAACTCTCAGGCGCTTCTCGCTCTCTCTTCCTCTCTTCCTCCTCCTCCGCTCGATACTACCCCCCTCCCCTTCTTCCACATAGTACATCGTACTACTATCCTCTGTATTTACCCTGTTGCACCTCCGCATGCCGTCCTTTGTCCTCTTCCTACAACCTCCAGGGTACAGTACAAAGTACACTACTCTGTAAGATACAGCCGCTTTATCTCTGCTCACTCCCTCTCCCCCACAATTATAAACGGTAAAAGACAAGCCAAATAGACGATAACCACCACCACGGCATGTTACATATAGTCCGTTTACATCCGCCAGGGACGCCAGAACGGTCGGAAAAGGGAAACCTGCCATTGTCGACCCAGCCCTTTTCGTGAGTTGAAGTCTTGACAGCCTCGACTTGACTTGACATACATGCTTGGCACATTCGACTCCTGCATACGCACACACCACAACACGACAACTCACGACTCACGACTTGCAACACACAACACACTCCACGACACTTGCATCCAGCCTCCAGCCCATAAGCACGACAGCCGCAGTTGAACACAATCAAGCACCCTTTCTGCCCTGGCAGTGAATCCCACAGCGCTTATCAGGCCCGCCAGCTTCTTCTTCTTCTTCTTCTTCCTGCTCCTGCTTGGCTTCAAGCCACAGCCAAGCGCCCGCGCCAGCAACGCCATCTGTCTTGCTTGTCCAGTGCCCACCACGCAACTCACCAACTACTTGTAGTGTTACACACCATCCGGCCCTACACTACGCCCTGCACTAGACGATCTGTTTACTTATACCCTTTCACGCCTGCGACATTGCTACTCTCCTGCCGGTTCATGACTGCATCCTTTTCTACAATACCCTCTCTGCCATATCTTCGACCCTTCCAACTACTTTGAACAGCTTCCGACCTTTGCTCTGTCATATAACACCCCCAACTAATCTCCGCCACCCCTCTTAGCGGTCGGCCTTCTTCTTACCACTCGCTTGTTGTCTCAACGTCCGAATCTCACACCCACCTGTCTGCTTTTGCCTCTTTTTACTCCCACTCCTTCCACCCTCCCTCCTCCTCCCTCCCTCTACATCTACCATGGATCGGGATCGCGGGTCAACGGCGGTGCAAGGCGTCGAGTCTCGCAAAGGCCGCCTTATGGGCAAGCTGTTTGGTGGCCGCGAGCGCAAGGTCTCCAACGAGCAGCGGGATGTTGCTACCGGCGGCGATGAGATCAATGCATTCTTACACGGCTCCTCACAAGCCAACGTGAGCCCAACCTCGCCAATATCATCCACCGCTACTCGACCCTCGTTTGACAGCTTCCAGGTCGCCCACGCCGCCCCGCCACAGCTCGCCAAATTGGACACGCGATCAATATCCCGGTACCCCAATGCCGCTCCAATGTCCGCCGTGTCTCAGAGCCCGGTCACTGGCAAATATCCCACAAAGCCTCCACGACCAGCTGCGAGAGGTCTCCATGTAGTCTTTGTCAACAGCTACCCTGAAATCATTGGCGAGGGCGGCGATGAGTCTGAAATCCCAACAGCCGAGATTGGTAGACGGCGCCGTGAAATGCGTGCATCGCCAAACCCGCAAGCTCAACAACAGCAACACACGTACGGAGCTCCAAGTCACAACCTTCCCCTGCGCTCTCCAGTCCCACCTTTCCAGTCCCAGCAGCAGAGCGCCCAGCAGTACCACATTCAGCCGCAGCCGCAGCAGCAGCAGCAGCAGCAGCCTCCACCACAGTTCCTTGAAAAGCCATACCGCACAACTGACGGCACCGACGACTTTGTACCTGCGCCCATAAGAAGAACCCAGACCGGCTATACATCCATCACCGACAATGGTGGCGGCGGTGGCGGCGGCGGCAGCGGCAGCGGCAATGGAAGATCCCCCCGCCTGCCATTTCTCTCACAGCCAGAACCCAGAAAACAAGCATCGCCAGAGCGTGCTGTTGTGGCCGACAGAGTTGCTCCCAGCGAACTGGCCCCCGCTGCGCTGCTCGGTGCGCCCGTTCTTGACAACGACGAAAAGCGGCGGTCGTTCATCGAGGCTCACCAGGCAGAGATGCGACAAGCTGAGGGGCTGGCGCTCGCAAATGCTCTTCGCAACGGGCCCGTCAGTCCGCCATCGAGCCCCGAAATCGACGAAAAGAGGCCAGTTTCGCCAATGAGAAGCTCGCCTGTCAAGATGACGCCACCCCCAGCTCTCCCCGCGCCGCGCAACCCTCGAAATGTGCTTGTCCAGACAACACTCCCACAAAACCCAACCGCCAACCCCGAAGTCTCCCCTATCATCCCTCCTCCCTCGGCAGCATCGACGCCCGATGGCGCTCTCTGGGGCCGGCCCAGACAGGCCGCTCAAGCACACAGCCCGCCTCTGGCTGCTTCTCCGACAGCCTCGGTACACCGCGCATTCAACGCCTTTCGCCAAAATACTACAAACAACCAGTTCCCAAACAGAGACCAAGACAGCGATGCCGTGTCGCCGATCTCAACGACATCTGCTAGCCCTATTGCCTCACCCCGTGCACCGCCCGCTACAGGTTTCCACGATGTTGTTCAGGCTGCTGGCGACGATGCTCTGAACGTATTTATCAATCGTTCACGCCACCTCTTTGAGCTTTTCCGTCTCCAGTCAGAGACTTTGCGGCCGCTGTCCGCCTGCAATGCCAACGATCTTGCTCGCGCCTCGCTATGGTGGTTCCTGGTAGGGCGGATGTCGCTCGAGAGCACGTTCCGTGAGCGCAGTGTTCAGGGCGCAGACTCCCCAGTCTCGCGCGCTAATGAGTTTGCCATGCAGCAGGCCTATGCCGACCTAGCCAAGGCATACTGGCTTGTTGGCGAGATTATGCCAGAGAAGCCCGGTACGGAAGAGACCGAGCAAGCCCGCTCTCTCCTGATGTACCAGCTGCGCAAGCTGTCCGTGTCTATGGCACGCAACAACATCATGCCGCCCGAGGATGCATTTTTGCCACAGACTATCGACAAGACGATCTGGGCCACATACCCGTCGATCAGTTCCGACATCGTCGCTCTGCTTTGGGGCAACTGGGGCTCGAGCTTGACCTCTGCGCCCATGTCGACTGCCCCCATGCTCATTGCAGACGCTCTGCCCCTGGGTGACAACAGCGACGACTTTATCTTTAGCCGCATGAAGGCTGATGTGTACCTAATGGAGCAGGGCCGCGAGACAAATCACCCCCAGACCCAATTCCTCTTCCCCTGCATTCTGAGCGTTGCTCGCCCGCACAGCTCCGCCATGCTCGAGATTGTCGTGGCCAGCCAGAGCGAGACTGTGCAGCTGCGCGTCCGGGGCAAGAAGGGCTTTGGCGGTCCAACATGGGACGATGTGCGGTGGCGGTCGGACATGAACTCGCTCGAGCTGAGACTTCCGCGCGGCTTTGTGCTCGCCATTCAGCTGGCCAAGCCCGACTTTGGCTTGCTCTGGAGCATGTACGAGTTTGGTTCCAAGATCCACAGCCAGCTATACCCGCGGCGGGACGAGAACCCCGTCTTTCGCTCGACGCTCAAGGCCTTCCAGTACTTTGAGACCGGCCCGCCGACGGGCAGTTTCCCCAAAGAAGCCGTCCCCGAGTGTGAGGTCGCCCTGTTTGAAAAGGTGGTGCAGGAGAATGCGGCCACGGGCCGCCGCCATTTCCATCGGGGATTCCGCATTGCCGTCGTCTCTGGCACGCGCACACGTACCTTGTATGGCATCAGCCAAAACTTCTTGCCCGACGTGCCCTTACAGTTCAACTTTCTGCGCGGAGACCAGGGCGCGCCAGCTCTGCTGCTGCGCTTTGAAAACAGCCGGTCCAAGGGCAACATGGTGCTGAGCTTTGGCCAGAGCGAAGAGCGCACGCGCCTGCACAGTCTCCTGGCCGATACCGTGGTACACCAGAACGAGCGCAAGTCGGCCGACGTGCCCATCATGTCCCTCGACGTGCGCCTGACGTCCAGGGCCGCCAAGGACGCACAGTTACAGGGCGGAAACAACGCTTTGGGCGTGTTCAGGAAGCTGGGTCTCAAGCGGCTGTCTATTGTGAATCTGGACGACGAGCCTGACGAGACGACGGCGCCGACGGTTCTGTCGGAGCACCTGAAGATAGTGTACGAGTTCAACGACAGCACGTTTGTCGACCGCGTCAATGTGGCGCCCGGTGAGCTCAAGATCCGGCTGGACGTGCGCTGCAACACATCCCTCACGATCCTACGTCGGGGCCAGCAGGACTTGACGGTGGCTGTTCCGGACTTGCAGGTCGCGCGCGAGATGGGTCAGGAGCTGAGCCAGGGGCTGCGCGTGACCAAGGTCGCGCCGACCTGTCGCATGCTGCGGTTCAACACGCTCGCCGACCTGCACAGCGTCCAGCAGGCCATTACTGGCTACCGCGTGCTCTACGACGGCGTGGCGACGTCGCTCATGATTGCGCGGCGGCGGCTGGTTGTGCCCATCCACAAGAAGTGGGAGTCGGGCGCGACGCGGATCCAGATTGTGTCGCACCCCGACACCAAGGTGGTGCAGCTGCTGGCCTTTTTCCAGGACTTCCTCTACGGGCAGTGCATGAGTTTTGTGCTCAAGGGCACCGACGTGTACGAGGCCTTTGGCCGCGGCAACAAGGCGGGCATCAAGTTTGACGACGCCAAGTTCCCCCTGCCGCGACTGGCCAGCGACGACGGGTCGGGCAGTGGAGGCGGCAGTCACGGTGGCGGCAGCGGCGGCAGCGGCGGCAACGAAAAGAGCGGCAGCCTGAGCCCGGGTCTCGGCAGCAGCGCCAGCCAGCTGCTCAAGAACTTCAACGGCAGCAGTGGCAGCCTGGGCAGCAACAGCAGCAGCGCGGCCAGCGAAGGCGATATTGTGAGCGAGACGGCGTTTGTGTGTCTGGACATGCCGGATCTCCCGGGCGAGCACGACGACATTTCCATCCTCTTTGACAAGGAGTCTGGTAAGTTTTTTTTTCTTCTTCTTTTTGAAAATATATATGAAATACTAACAATGCAGAACGCGACCGGTTGGCTACTTGTCTGCCGGCACCGATGCGTGGCTCGCGGCTGGCCAAGATGTTCTAGCCTCGGGACGACCGACGCATAGCATAACGACAAGGCTAAAGGGTTGGTTGGTCCATGGCTACTTGGGTTTTGTTTTGGTTCTTTTTTTGGTTTTATCTGGGGAGTTGATGCTGTTGTTGTTTTTGGTTATCATGACTAGAGCGATAGCGACATGTCGTATGTTTTGCATTCATATCTATATTCCGTATATTCACATCTTGGCATAGAGCTTTCCTTCCGTATTGCACTTTTACGTTTTACTGTTTGCTTATTCCCTTCTTTGGACAAAGTCCATCAACTTCATGCCCGTCGACTATGGGCTGCTCCTATCACATGCTTTCTTGGGTCCTACGAGTGATTACGTAACAATCGTAGATATAATGTAGGTACGCGACCACTTTTCAGCTCGCGCATAAAGTAGTAGAGTAGCAAGAGCAAGCAGAAAGCAGAAAGCAGAAAGCTAGAGCATATAGAGCATATAGAGCATATAAAGCACAGTGAGCAAGGGGTGTTGTTGCCCAGAGCAGAAGAATAGATAACGACGAAGGAATAACAAATCGGTAGACCGTGCAGCGCAGCAGCAGAAGCAGTAGCAGTATAAAGTAGGAACAGGAAATAGTAGGTGCAAGATAGAAAACAGAAAATATAAAAGGCAGAAGCAAACAACAGAAAGAGTAGGCGAGAGCATACAGCAGACGCCCTGAAACCAAGCGTGACCACCATAGACGACAAATCATAAAAAGAACACAGCGACAAGGGCTGCCAGGACCGGGCTTGGAAAAACAAACAGCGTGGTAGTATTTATTCTTCTGGTGTCGGCCCTCGGCTGCCCTCTTGTTGTCATGTCTCTTCATATTGTCTGTCACTCGTGAGGGAAAGGGGTGGCTTGATTTCATAATTTTTTTCATCTTTCAAAATATGAACTCTAGTAGCAATTCGTTATTCATTTCCCGTGGGAAATATAACAAAACCCAGAAAAGTGGCAGCGATCGTAACCGTTCCTTTTCATGGCTCGTAGTTCGCGGTTTGGCATTTAATCGTCGCTTACACCGCGGGGGCGGCGGCGGCGGCAGGGGCTGCCTCGGCATCCTCGGCCTTGACCTCGGTCTTCTCCTCCTCGGCGGCCTTGGGCTCCTCCTTGGGAGCGTCAGCAGCCGGGGCAGCCTCAGGCTCGACACCGTCGGTCGAGGTCCACAGGGTCAGGTTGTCGCGCAGGAGCTGCATGATCAGGGTGCTGTCCCGGTACGACTCCTCGGACAGGGAGTCGAGCTCGGCAATGGCGTCATCGAAAGCCTGCTTGGCCAGGTGGCAAGCACGATCGGGCGAGTTGAGGATCTCGTAGTAGAACACGGAGAAGTTGAGGGCAAGACCCAGGCGGATGGGGTGGGTAGGGGTGAGCTCGGTCTGGGCGACGTCGGTGGCGCTCTGAGAGGTATGTTAGCATGCGGGGAGACACGAAGAGGACATAAGAAGAGGATATCAAAAGGCCAAGCAGACGCACCTTGTAGGCCTCGTGGGCAGCAGTGGCGGCACCTCTGCGCTTGTCGCCAGAGGCGAACTCGGCCAGGTAGCGGTGGTAGTCACCCTTCCTGTTGATTGTTAGACACTATTGCAATGTAGATGGTTGGCAAATCGGTGCCGACGTACATCTTGTGGTAGAAGACCTTGGACTCGCCAGAGGCGGCGTTGGGGATCAGGCTGTCGTCAAGGACGTCGAGGACATCCTGGCACACCTTCTCCAGCTCAGTCTCGATCTTGTTGCGGTACTCGCGGATGGTGCCAACGTGCTTGTCGGAGCCCTTGGACTCCTCCTTCTGCTCGATAGACGAAATGATGCGCCAGCTGGCACGGCGGGTACCGACAACATTCTTGTAGGCGACAGACAGCAGGTTACGCTCGTCGACAGTGAGCTCGCCACCGAGCTTGGCAACCTCCTTCATGTAGGTGACCATCTCATCGTAGCGCTCGGCCTGCTCGCACAGACGGGCCAGGAAAGTCTTGCTGCATGGTTGTTAGTCTCTGATCTGTTATCGTGCATCGATGTTGTATCACCAGACCTGCCCCTATTCTACCGCCGCAGGTTGTCGTTTCCGCATTTCGCAACTCCAACATTGGCGTGCTGGGAGAATAGGAGGCTGAGAGGTCGGCTCATCTCTAGCAAGCGCGATTTGAAGAGGGGTGTGTCGGGTGGCAATAGGAATGATGAAGAGTAGACATACTTCTCGCGCTGTGATAAGAGGACATGTTAGCAAGTCGGCTGCAGAGGATGACGGAGAGGCAGAGAAGAAGGAAGACGAAGCAGGAAGAAGCGGGATCTCGGATCAGGAGACAGTTGGGCAGACGAGGGCTAATCGGCAGACGAGGCACTATGAGGGGATGATGGGTGCGATATGGTGATGTGTGAAAGTGATGAGAAGCGCGACAAGATATAAAGCACAGGCGGACAAGCAAGCCGCAGCTTAGATAAAGCGCAGAGAGGCCACCAGGCAGCCGCAGAGATGCACGGAGACGGCCAGGCAAGGCACGATGGGCCAGACAGTCGGGTAGGCCCAGGAGGTGTTCCCGTTCTGCTTGCTGCTTGTGGCGCGTGGCGTCTGGCGTCTGGCGTCTGGATGTGTTGTGTTTATTGTGCTGTCTGCTGTCTGTATCTGCTTGCCGGCTGCCGTTGCTTGCTCGCCGATCACAGTCGGCCGCTGCGTCTGATGCGCCACGAAAGAGGACAAAGACGGGCGCCAGGAAACGGCAAGAAAGACAAGAAATGCAAGCAATGCTAGAAGACGAGAAAGACAAGAAAGACAAGACAAAAGACAAGATATACACAGGAAAATACGGGTTTTTGAGAGGGCAGAAAGAAGGAGGACCGGACAGTGTAGAGGAAAACATACTTCGCTAGACATTTTTGCAGTTGTGTGGTTGTTTTGGTTGTGGTTGGGATCGGGAAGAGGAGGGATGTTGTTGTTGTTTGGAGGTTGAGAGAGAGAGTTTAGAGTGTCGGCAAGGACTCTGTAGTAGTAGTGGTGGTGGTGGTAGCGGTGGTAGTATATGGGCAGGCGAGAAAAAAGGGAAAGCTCCGGTGCGGGGGAGACGAAAAGGCGAAAGGGCGATTTGTTGGTAGAGTGGTAAGTAGAAGTAGAGGGAGGGAGAAGCAGATGAGGGAGAGAGATCGGTATTGGTGGGGGAAAAGGTAGAAGAAGGAGAGAAGAGAGGAAGAGAGAGAAGAAAGAAGAAGAGAGAAGGCAAGAAGGGGGAGGTCTGGGGACAAGATGAAGTTATTGGGAAGGAAGGGAAGGGGGGGGGACTGTTAACCGTGGTGACAGGCCTTGCTTTTTCGTGTGAATTAATGGGTTGTTTTGGAGTATTTAGTATTTATTTTTAGATTGAATTAAATTAATCACATATTTACGTCGTGTATTACGAGAGAACGGACTTCTAGGCTTTGGGGAAGGAGCATAACGATAATCGACGAGAGAGATGGAAGGAGCGAGCGGCAGCTCATAGCAGGATAATTGCATGTATCTTACGTAGTAATACGGAGAAGAGACGAAGTCAGAGGAGAGATAGGGGAGGGAAGGGGCGATGGCAGACTGGGGCCAGGCCAGGCCAGCAAGGAAGGAGACGAGAGGCAGGAGGCAGGAGGCAGGAGGCAAGGACATGGACAGAAGGTTCGAGGCGCGGCCGGGAGAAGGAAGGGCAGGGACGACGGTTACTCTGCTAATAATTATGCAGAGCTCTCAAAGACAGGCAGAGAGGGGTTCTGGGTCCTGGGTCTGTACTCCGTAGGCTGTTCTGGGGCCTGTGCATCTCTTGTTTTGGTTAGCACGAGACAGCACACATTGGCCGGGCGCAAGGTGGGGTCATCAAACGGAACTGGAGACAAGCTAGACACAGTAGAGGAAAGAGAGAGGAAAGAGAGAGCGACCGTTTCTGCCTGAAATAGGTCACGTGGTGTAACGGCGGGGCAGTTCGATAGAGACTGGCCGACGAAACATGTGGTGGACGGCTGGCGTGTTTGCGACTTGTTTCGTCTTAATTACCAGCAATTACCAACCAAAACCCAAGACCCAAATAGTGCAAGGAAATACGAGACACCCCCAAGGCAAAAGGCACAGCCATGACCAAACAATACTCAGACAAGGCAGGGCAGGGCTGTCATCAGCCAAGGCACAGCGCAGCTAGGCAGATGAGCCGCGTGCCGCGTCAATACTATGTACATACTATGCATGCAGTACGCGTTGATGCCGGCGATGCTTATCTCTTGGTGGTCATGCTGTGTGGATGAGAGGGGACGAGTGAGTTTATCTGCGCCGGAACTGCATTGCACATCGCCAGCCTTACCGTAGCAGTGGCTGTCAGCGTCTGATTCTTGTTTTTGGACAAGTCTCGATTTTGGCTCATATCATTGTAGACGTGACCACGTTGCATTGCCTATTGGGCAGCGTGTTGTTATGTCTGTACGGCGTATTATAATCACGGTTGTAGTCGTGGTCGTGTGCCTATGTGCTTATGCGCTAGCCATGCGACGGCCATGAGGCTTATGTAAACTTTGTACAGAGAAGGATGTTCCTGGGTGCACCTTCCTTTTTATCGACAGCAGATGACCTCTCTATCTCAGGGTAACTCCTCCAAGAGACCCCCACTCCGCTAATAACTACAACACCTGATGCCTATCTGGAGGCGCCTGTCGTGAGACCCAAGGAGCCATCACGACAGATGATACGACATTAATGACTCTCATTCTCTGATCTGTGATGAAAGTCGTGAACAGGTATATATACGGTGGAAACAGGAAGAGAGGGGCGTTTGGAAATACAAGTGGAAACGGTACAGACCAGACGACAGACGGCACAGCCTTAGCAGATAATAGATATGAGCACTGCAATAAGATACACAGCGATGTGAAGACCCTCTGTTGATTATTCTCGCACAGCCGAGTTTGCCGCCTGCTAGCACTTCACCCAGCGTCGCGGTCCGGCCTCGAGCCTCCAGCAAGCGACGGCAGCCAGTCGTTAATGTTTCAATGTGCCTACTTGAATCAGGTGACAGCGAAAAGGTGAAGCTCCGAGATTAATTACTATGTATTACGGAGTGGCCCTGATATGGACTGCAAATAAGCAGCAAATACAGCACAAGGATCTACAGCCCTTGGGTTGCTTTAATTTGATTTCTTATTAAAGTGACCGCGCCGTACAGCTGTCACGCGGGCAGAAAGGGAGAAATATGTAAGAAGAAAGGAGAAAGGAAATGAGGGCAATCGGAGAAAAGATTTACTATGTAATAGCAATAAGAAATACGAAATGAAGACTGAAGAACTGACACATTCGATAATCGTGATTATGTAAGCATGATGTATTGCAGTGTGCTGTCATTCTGCGCAGTTGCACGGAACTGCTAGGGAATCATCGACATAAATGACGGATGTCTGCAGCACTCGTTCTATTTCTATTCACATATTCTCATATGCACTTTCGGCCGTGAAACAAGACACGATATCAGGATATTAATAGAGTAACGAAGCAGAGCAATCAAAGCCAAAACATACGCCAGCCCTTTCATTTCAGTCTGTCCATTCACGAGCATCACAGCGCACAACGACGGCCAAGCGCGCGCTACGTCATGTGAGAAGTGGCTTAAACTTTTTTTGAACAGAAGTAATAAAAACGCTATGCCAGTACAGATGCAGTAAAATAAAAGTACAATTAAAATACAAGAAAGAGCGCTACATGTCCGTGTAGTTGTACCGCTCGCGGCCCCAGTCCGCTGGGTCGCCGCCCGGCACGCACAGCCCCAGCCGCCAAAAGTAGTCCCGGTGCGCATAGAAGAGCTCCCACAGCTTGAGCCGCGGCGGGAAGAAGCCGTTGCCCGGATTGGTCGGGTCATCAATGTCGCCCCCCTCGATGCAGCCGCCGTCGTGCCGCCCCTGGCATGCGCGCACATCGGCCGGCGCCGGTGACAGGCTGCCCTTGCTGATGTAGAGCTCGCCGGCGTGCGAGCTGTAGCCCCATTCGTCGAGAGGCAGCAGCGGCACCGGGTCGTTCTTGTGTGTCACACGGCGGTAGGCCGAGTCTGCTGGGGTCGTGTGGTTCGTGTCCAGCTGGAAGATATCTTCGAGGAACCGGGCCAGGCCCAGATTGCCTATGCGCGGCTCGCCAAACGTCGTGACTGTGACGTCGCCCCAGCCGAGAGCGGCTTTGAGCTCCAGGCCGGCGAGGGCTGCCACAGCACCGCCCAGTGAGTGGCCGACGAGATGGACGCGGTAGGGCCCGGTGTTGGACTCGTCGTTGTTCCTGCGCGCCTCGGTCAGGATGGGAAGAATGATATCGCGCGTGCTCTCCCACGACGCCAGAAAGCCCATGTGCACAGTGCAGTTTGTGCAGGCAGGCCCAGTCTCGTCGTCGTCGCCGCCCCCAGGGTAGGGCACATATTTTTGTGGAATTGTAGACAGGTCGGCCACCGTATTGGCGATGCTGTATGTGCCGCGGAACGCAACAATGACTTCGCGCGCGGAATCGTCGACAGCAATGTACCCGCAGCTGTCGTGCATGAGCACGCCCGTGTTCCACGTCGTGATCAATCGCAGCTCGGGGAACTCGCCGCATCGCGACGCGCACGAGAACGGCGGGTCGATGCCCGTGCCGGCAGTGCCCACGCAGTAGGCGACGTCGACTATACGCGCATATCGCTCGAGCGACGAGAAGAGGGGGATGGGCACGTTGTGAATGTGTATGTTGGTGTTGGTGTTGGTGATGGTGTTGTCGTCATCGTCGTCGTCATTGGCCTCGATCAGAGGATGCTGTTGACGATCGACTGCTATTCGCGCTGCATATGCCGCCTTCAAGGCAAGCCCGCAGAGCGTGGTGAACCTCATAATGGTGCAACTAAAACGCTATGTCGTGGCATCGTATTGTCAATGAAAAGAGTGAAGAGCCGGTGATGTTTTATTCGACTCAATCTCAAGACAACAATCGCCCCTTCTGTCGCACCTCCTTCCCAATTAGTTGGGATTTCCTGGTGGTCATGCGCCTCACCAGCCGCTAACATGCGAACCACATGTCTTGCATTTCCACCACCGTAATACGTCAGTAGCGGGTCCTATTGGCCGCTTTCAACCTGCTTACCCCAGACTTTTACAAAGACGTTGAAAATCGGCACGCATCCTTCTGTGAAGATGAAGGTTTCTTTCACAAAGCGAAAATTGTTTTTACGAACAGCCTTCTAGAATTGCAATTTGGTACAATTTATAAATTTGTCATACTTTAATTGAAAATTTAAATTGATTTCTTAGATTCTCTTAATTTGTTTTTTATTTGTTATTGACAACACCTGCAGCGACAATATCCTGCAGTAAAATTATTCATACAAAGCCCAACAGAAAGTCATGATAAAGAAACATTAACAACACTCAAAGTCACAAACCCCAAAAATAAACGTAAAAAGGTATATTGCACTCGGTTGTCCGTTGTATTTTCGACACTCCTTACTTCGAAGCAAAACCCCAATCATAAAAGGCAAAAGGCTGCACCTCCTGCCGGACAAGAAGAACCGTCATTTCTTGTCCATTATGCACACAGAATGATGCCGCAGGGAAACCAGAAAACCAGGAAACCAGAAAACCAGGAAACCAGAAAACCAGGATACTGGGAAACCAGGAAGCAAAACCACAAAACCTCAAGGCCGCCACCTCAACTCCAAAAGCTAAAAAGGAGAAAGTAAACAAAGAAGGAAGACAGAAAAATATAAACAGAAAGGAACAACACATATAAACATAAATACAACCAAATAATGGCTTCGGCCTGTAACAAAAACACCGGTAAAACCAACAGCCTGGAATGCAATGACACCCCAATAATATGCAAAAGAGCAAAAAGAAAACCGGAGGGCCAGACCAGAGGGCCCAGCAAGAAAAAAAAGGAGAGAAATATAAAAGGGAGAAAAAACAAATTAACAAAAGTGCGAGAGACTGGCAAAGGTAGAGCCGCCCTCATGGGGTATGTACATTATTATTAATGAAGGACGGCGCTGGCCATCAGCTCTTGCTCCTCAGTCGTCGAAAAGTTGTATTTTTCTAATGGAAAGTCCTCATCCGGAGTACGGATGCCGATCCCGCTGTCGTCGTGGTTGCCGTTCATCATGTTCAAAGAGTCGTGGTTGTTTGATGTTCCCTGCACAGGCGCGGATGGAAATGGCGCACGGTCGGGCTGGTTCTGAGAAATGGGGGGAAAGTTGGAATCGTTATTGGCACCACCGTAGCGGGAACCCTGCCGGTCGCGGCCACCTGGTGCAGCCTTTTGTGCCATACCGTTGCCAGGTAGACTGCTGGAAAAGTCCTGATGCGAAGACTTTTGGCGGAGGAAACCACCCTGCTCAGCCAGGAATGTAACCATCTCGTCGATCCAGCACTTGGTAACCCACCACGAGCCAAAGCTCTTGCCCTGCTGGATCGTCAGGTCACGCATGACAGCAGATCCAACGCGCTCAACGCACCAAACAATGTCCCGGTGGCTGGCGTAAGGGAAGCGCGCAGGCAGCGACTGCAGCAGACCAACCCACCGGTCAAGCACGTTGGATGCGCCGCCGTCAAAAGAGTTGTCATTGTCTATCCGTCTGCCAGTCCGCTCAGCAAACTCTCCGTACAGAGTTCTAGACTCGACCTCCCAGGCAACATCAACAGGGTCCAGAAGCTCTCGTAGCTGGGAAATGAGCAGGTTGACAACATCGTCCATGCCTCTTGCGGGGATGGACTCGGCAACCTTGCGGACGCGCACCAGAGTGATCCAGTCAATGTACATCTGGTCGCGGTTGGCCGGGTTGGACAGCATGTTGGCGGCAGCATGAGCAGTGAGGTTGACACGCAGCGCGCGGTCCAGAAGGCCAGCAAAGATCGTTGCCGGTGCTTCCTTGGCACGAACGACATGAGAAGGCTGGCCCTGGAATGATTCCCGGATATGCGCCACTAGTCTAGTAGAGATGTTTCTGAGTGTATCCAGTACAGGCTTGGGCACAACCTGTAGTGTCAGGCCGGAGATGATACGCATCATCCGCTGGTACAGCACGAAGTCGCTCTCCTCAATCCATGGAGCCAAAGCAGGGTTGGCAAACAACTTCTGGACAGGCATGGTGAGTGTGCCTTGGAACGAGGTAAACAGGTGGAAGAACGTCTTCTCCTTGCAATACCGGATGCACTCGACGAGGGATGTGCAGTGCGAGCGGTACAGGGCAGCAAGAGACTTTGCAGCATCGGGATCGGTGCCGTTTGGTAAAAAGGGCTCAATGCGCGGCAGGACGAGAGGATCGGATTGTGAAAAGGGCTCGCTGTCGGCGCTGGACGCCAGGAAGAGCGTTTGCACCGTCTTGCTGGACGCCGTAGCATCGAGCTGGTCAATGGCAGCAGCGTCGGGTTGGTTGTAGAGGCACTGGACGTATTCGGCTCGTGAAGCCTGCTCCTTTGGCGGTTGCTGCAATGGGAGACCAAGCGGCTGGTTGAAGTTGGGTTGTTGTGAGATGGATTGCCGGGCTTGCTTTGGTTGGTGGCTGGGCTGCGCCTGATGTGTGTTGTTGGCCGAGTTCGGCGCAAAGACACCCTTAGTGGGCATGGCAGACGGCATGCTGTTGCTATCTGATTAGTATACCTTGCTAAAAGCTTTAATGGGGGTTCGGATGCGTACCTGTCGGCGGAAAAGTTTTGTGAAAAGTTGACACTATCCAGCAGCGGGACTTGCATCCGCGGCGAGTCACGCAGATCAGGTTCATCCTCGGCGAGGGTAAAGTTGACATAGTGGTATTTGGACTCGCCACGGACACCAAGACGACGCGTCTTGAGGCCGGGGAAGAGCACGCGCACCAGCTTGCCGAAGCTCGCGGGATTCAGGACGGTGATACGTTCTGTGGCACACCGCGAAGCGTAGTTTGCATAGACGCGACCACGAGGGACAGAGCCCTTGCCCTTGGAGCACACCTGGTTGATCCTGAGAGGCTGTCAGTCATACCGCGCGCGCATATGTATGTATTTTTCCTGAATACATTATAGTTATGACATCAATGACATCAACACCATAAACTTACCAAAGCATAGCAAAGACCTGGCGCGTCCGCTCCGAGTTGGGACCGCGCTCATTGCCGTGCAGCTCCTCGGCAACGTCTTGAAGACTACGCAGCTTGTTGGCCGTGAAAAGCTGGCGCATCTCGAGCTCGTTGTTTGCACTAGACCGCGGAGGCTTGGGCGCGTTCACGGGAAGACCGACAGACAGAGACGAATCGCCCTCGTCATTACCGTCGCGGTCGAGAACCATCTGGCTGTCTAGGTCAAAGCTTGTGTCGGCAGAGAAGCTGCCATCGCCGGGCAGAGGCTGCTGGTGGCCCATAGCATGCGCGTGTGCTTGGTGGTGGTGGTGGAAGGATTGTGACCCGGCGGCGACCGAAGAAGTCATGGAAGCATCGAGGGCGGCAAACTCGGGGTTCGCGTCGAGTTGCGAGGCGGCGTGCAGGATAATGTCCTCGGGCGTGAGAGGGTGCACCTGGCTCAAGCTAGACTTGGAGAGCTGGCCATTGTGCTGGTGGTGCGCGTGGTGGTGGTGGTTGTTGTGGTGGTCGGTGGTCTCGTCCAGCCATGGCGCGGCGCCATAGAGCTCAGGGAAGTTGTGCTCGAGGTTGGGCTGTGTGCTGCCGCTGTGCATCGAGCTTGTGGAAGCCCTGGACTGGGAGCGGTGTCGCGCCTCGACGAGTTCAGAGGCCATGTTGGCGGCCATCGGAGAGGAGTGTGTGTAGGGGAGAAGGAAGGAGATCTATCCACGGAGGAGGAGGAGAGGAGGGCGCACTGGTTAGAAAACACGTCGAGAAGGAAGAGAGAGTAGCGGCGACGTGGCAGATGCGAGGGACATGAAGGACGTGAGGGTGAAGGACGCAAGAGGAGGCAAAAAGGGTGAGATGTAGTTGTGAGATGTGAGAAAGGGGAGGGACTAAACAAATAGGGAAGCCAAAGTGTAGAGAAGCCGAGGAAGATGACTGAAAAGAAGAGCCAAAAACAACAAAAGGGTAAACACACGGAAAAACAAAGATGAAAAACAATACAAAGAATACCGAAAAACAAAGCAAAAAACAGAGAAGCAGAAAAATAGGCCCGGCAAAAATGGAAAAGGAGATTGACACCCCCGGCGGGCCTTACCTTATGTGGGTGTCAGTGGACAGGCTTGTTGATGTTTTGATTGTGGACAATCTCAATATGCGGCAGAGTGGTAGACGGGAATTCACGAGGATTAGAATGCAATATAGAGTAGCAGGGTGGTAGGCTCGTGGAGAATCGCAGATGCAGGCCAATGTACAGAGCAGGGAAAAGCCCTCTGGATGCCAAAAAGTGAGGCTGTTTCGCGACTTGCTGCTGGTGTGCTGATTATCCAACCGGCAGCGGATCAACACGCCAAAAAAGACGTGCAATGGAAAGAGAAGCGACTGCTGAAGACAGTGATGCGTGTCAAAGCAACTGTAGAGCGTGGTGGTGGGTGTAAGGAGGGCCACGATGCTGCAGGGCGGTTGACGTGAGGGCGATGTGCGAGGAGAACCAGAGGCAAAGGGGACTGTGATTGTTTGGCCGCTTTGTTTTGATTTTGGCGGGCTAACAAAACAAGACTGGGCGTCTCCAAGGGAAACCAAAACATTGGAGCATGGCATTTGCAGCGCCTATCCCATTGCTCCTTCCCAGTCAAAACAAACCAGACAGAGTAAGATCCACAATCCGACCAGCCGAGTCACGGGATTACATCTGTGTGATTGGCTGGACTGGCTCGATTTGATTGTTGATGCAATGCGTCTTGCCGTTTACGGTCTAGTGGATGATCTGTATGGGTACAACCTGCACCGTGGGAGATTAGTCATTTTATGAGTACATATACTTGACATTGTATGGTATGTCTAAAAATTGATGCCTTACAAGCAAGGCAGAAGACGAGATACTTACATAAGCAGTGACGGCATCGGTACGATGCGATCAGCACTGTCTCCACACTGTCCCTAGCCCGTCGCTTCCGAGCTTCCCTCCCTTGCGCCAATACCAAAAATGGCAATAGTTCACTTCACACACAGTAATAAGGCGCATGCCGTCAGAGGCACAGTGCTCAAGACGTCACCACTGCGAAGCTGGGCAATAGCCCACTTCTGGGGCCCCGGTGCCCCTCCTCTCGTCTGTCTCCCGCTCATTTCTCAGACTATCCCGCTATCTGTCTTGCTATTCTGACACTATTATCTCGCTCTGCATGGTACGCACGTTGTATCTTACGTACAGCTCAGCTTGCCCTCACAGCCCACCTTTTTTCACTTATCTCCCACTTTCTGGCGCTCTCGCTCCTTCCTGGTTTTTTCGCTTTTGATTCGTTTCCTCCTTCCTTCCCCGATCGCCTGCTCCTTCCCCGTACAAGTACACTTATCCCGCCTGCATCTTCACCTTTGCATCTTGCATCTTTGCAACCTCTCACCCTTCTGTCCCAATTCCGTAGCCTCAACGCTGTGAGTATCCCCATCCTACGTCTAGTTCCCAGATTCCCAAAATCCTACCAGAGCTCGTTTGCTATCTTATGCATGGAACCCCTGCATGGCACTTCAAATACGGTGTCCTCTTTTTTTGCCATTCCCCAGCCCTCGTCTTCCTTCTCTGGGTCTTCTTCTGACAAATCGCCGGTTTTGAATTCCAATTCCTATTCCTATTATCTATTCTCTACTCTTCTGTTTCTCTATTTCTTCTATTTATTTGGATATTCTAACATCCTCTCAGATCTATCCCACCATTTCGATTATCAACTATCTACTACCACCACCCTTCTGATCTATCATCTTTGCGCCTTGACGCCCAACCGCCACAATGTCGTCCCCTCAAGACCGTATCCAGAACTACGTCAAGCAGATTGACTCGGAGGTTAGTAGCTGATGTCTTTATGCTTCATGTTCATGTACAGCCGGTCCATCACGACGGTCTTTGCGCGATGTCTTGCCGTTATCTTGCCATGTCGTCTTCTCTTTGTCCGGCCTCATTCCTCCGGTGGACGACGCACTGGGCCTGGCTGCCATACCCCTCCCAGTCATATGCCACTATTGCAAAGCTAACAATCACCAGCTCTCCAAGTACCCCGTGCTCAACAACCTCGAGAAGACCACCTCGGTCCCCAAGGCCTATGCTGCCCTTGGCGTGGTTGCCCTGTACCTGTTCTTTATCATCTTCAACCTCGGCGGCCAGCTCCTGACCAACTTTGCCGGCTTCGTCATCCCTGGCTACTTCTCGCTCGAGGCTCTCTTCACCTCGACCAAGTCTGACGACACCCAATGGCTGACCTACTGGGTCGTCTTTGCTTTCTTCACGTGAGTTCTCGGATGTCTGTCAATTGGAGTCGCCTTTGCAAGAGCACTGCTAACAAGACAGCGTCACTGAGAGCTTCATCAACGTCGTGTACTGGTTCCCCTTCTACTTCACCTTCAAGTTCGTCTTCCTGCTGTGGCTGTCTCTGCCCTACTTCCAGTGAGTATTTACTTTTTCTTCTGATTCAAACCTCTGGAGGCATTACGCATTACTCAGCCGGCGAACTTTTGCTCGTCGGCTCCCTCCACGCTCTGTTGAGCCTCTACCCTACCAAACACCGGCTAACATGTCTCACTCTAGCGGCGCTGAGATTATCTTCCGCTCGTTCCTGGTCCCCACCCTGGGCCGCTACTTCAACCAGCCCGCCTCTGCTGGTCTGCGTGCCAAGGCCGACTCTGCTGCCAAGACCGAGTAAATATAAACAACAACAAACTCGGTCGACCACAGGCACAGCTCTCGTGGGCCAGAGCCTGCCGTATGGCCAGCGTCCAGCTGCATCACTATTCGACACTACGACATGTCCGACGAACCCGCATAATCGACAATGTGCAGTAACTCCTTGCTGGGATTGACCACGATCTAATGACGACCGGCGATCTTTCACAACATGGAGCACATCACTCAACGGACGTCACACCACCGCCAATTACACAGATCAGAGAAAGGCCGACTCTGGCGAGCTCCCTTTGAGTTGAGTCGCTGCATCGGCAAGCACGCGGCCTTTCTCATCCCGCCTTGATCTGTCACGAACATTTATCTGCTTTTATTTGGTTATTTTGTTTGCTTTTTTGTATATGATTTGTTTTATCACGGACTCCCTCCTGTGGTTGTATACACAAGAACCCAAGACATAAGGTGCAGCACAGCAAGAGGGGCCGCCGCATAGACATTTATTTGATTTGACGTCTTTACATTCACGTTTGGTTCAGGTTTTAGTATTTCTTTCCTGGTTCTTTCTTTCGTTATCATGATGGATGGGGGTAGTACTGGGATTTGTATGTTTTCGTGACCTGGTCCTGGCTATTTTCCTATGAAGGGTTATTGGCTATTTACATTTGTTTCTATAAAGATTTGGAGTGATGCTTGAGTGATGTTTTGACGTGGTGAGGTCTGTCGACTGTATTTAATAACACATTACTGCATGAATTTACTGTGATAAGACAAAGAAATCACAAGGCCATTTGAGCTGAATAATTGGTATTACTTCTATATATAATATATAATGAGGACCTTTTGTCATTTTATTCATTTTTATATAAATGGTTGAGTTTCTCTGAAAATCTCTACAATTAATTATTATGATTACTAAGCCATCAACAACACAGGTCAACAGAAAGATAGGTTGAATGGTGCTGAATATATTAAAAACAGAAGAATTACTGAAAATGGTATCCCACTTACACTCTACGTATCCGTATCTTATCCATGACTTTTATATAGTTGATGATTTGCTGGTTGTTTACGTGGAGCGGTGGGCTCTGCCATTCTCGTGATTACATAATCAAAATGGGTTGCAAAGTGGCTAAAGTGCGTAGGGCGTATTACCGCGTGGCGCTGTGCCACAGGGGTCGCGTCTCGTTTACGAGGATTATTACCGTATCTGCACTCACTATAATACGTATTACGTCCCTTGAACGGCCGTCTCCACAGCTCAGACATCCTCCACGTTTGGCATCCCCTGTTTGAGCTGGAACTCGTCCAGTAGTCAAGGATCTCAACCTGAAACTCGGACTGCCTTTTGGAATTGCAACTTTTTATGTTTGCTTGTATTACGGAGTAGAGTGCACTCATTCCATCTGAGTGGCTGTGCCGTGCTCGTTACTGCACATCATCAGCCTCTGCCAATACGAGACGAGCATCTGCAGACTAGACACGACGAAAGACGGGAAGACGAAGACGAAGACGAAACAACAAAAGACGAACAAGACGGCAGAAAGTAGACGGCTGCTACGAGGCACACATCGGACGACCTGAACGACATAAAAACGTGCCGACGACGCCCTTGAGGGGTAAGCCGCAGCCGGGCAATCATCACGACGGCACACTCTGCAGAGGATAGCGAACGACGGCGACGACACATTACACAATGGCGCTCGCACGAAGCAGGCCAGCATCGCCAAGCATGGCAGCGGCCCTCACAATGTTCCTACCACTCCTCCTCCTCCTCTCACCAACATACACACTCGCTGCCGCATCTCCCGAAGCTCAAGCCGACGCGGCCATTCTCGATGCACAGGCACCGCTAGGCAGTGAAGGCGGCAGTGCCGGGGCACCTGGCTTTTTGAAGGACTGGATCTCTTCGATGCTGGAAGGGGATGGCGATGGCGACGGCGCCGACAGCACCGGCGAGCACGAGGCCATGTACGAGCCCGACTTTGGCGTCTTTGACCGCAGCATCCTCGGCCGCGCACCGACGGGCGTCACGGCACTGGCCAACAATGTGCCGGAGCAGCTCAATGTCGACCCCAACTCGATCCAGTTCTTCATGTTTGAGAAATCCGTTATTGCGAGCCGCGGCGACGAGCTCGAGTTTGACGGAGACGGAGACTCTGAGCTGAGGAGGCGGGCGGACGGCGAGGAGAACGACGACGACGACGACGACGGCGACTACTCTCGAGAAGAGCGGCAGCTGGAAAAGAGGGCCAATGCCACCCGCACCGTCTACTTCTCCGCCAACACGTGCATCCAGCCGCAGCCGCTGTCGGAGACCATCACAGCCCAGGCGCCGCAGCTGACAATGTACCTGTCGACGTCGTACGACAGCACAACACCCGGCCCGACAAGCAACTCGAGCAACCAGACCGTGCACGTCTTTACCGAGGGCGCCGTCGCGGTGACGCTCAACACAACACAGGACATCTACATTGGCATCTACGCGCCCAACATATCCACGACGACACTGTCGGGCACCTACAACTTCCAGCTCGCCGCATCCACCGACGAGCTGTACTACAGCTTCGACAACGAGACCGAGGCCAACCTCGTCTGGGTCGACAGCGACGCCAGCTCGTCCCTGCTCATCACGCACAACCTGACCCACAGCACCGACGCCGACACCCTGAGCAGCGTCATGGACACGCCGCCGTACGTCATGTTTGCCCAGAACAGCGACGACCGGTCCATTGACGGCGTGCGCCTGTCGTACTGCGGCCTGCAGAACTATGCCCAGATCGCCGCCACCAACGATGGCAAGCGCACCAGCCTGGTCACGACGGACATGACGCGGGCCGGCCTGGGCAACCTGCCTAAGCAGCGGTTCTACTTTAGCGGCCTCAACTCGAGCAGCAGCTACTCTGGCATCCTGGCCGCCCTGCCGGCCAATGGCACGGGCGAAATGGGCCAGAACGTTGCCGGCGGCGGCGGCAAGCTGTCGCGCGCCACCAGCTTCACGACCAAGGGCGCCAACGTCAACTGCGAGATTGTGTACAACCTGACGTTCTGCAACGAGACGGCCTATGCCGTGCCCAGCAACCCGACGCGCTTCACCACCGCCACCGACCTCGCGCAGGTGTACGACGAGTTTGCGTCCAGCATGTTTGGCCTGTTCCAGAACGCGCTGGCCCAGATCCCGTGCGAGGCGCCCGACCCCCAGCGCTACTCGCTGGCGCGCACCTGCACCGACTGCGCCGCCGCGTACAAGAACTGGCTGTGCTCCGTGGCCATTCCGCGCTGTGCCGACTTCGACGACAACTCGACCTACCTGCAGCCGCGCGCCATCAGCCAGCCGTTCCCCGACGGCTCGTACCTGAACGCGAGCATCGCCAGCATGTACCCCAACATAACCGCCTACAACTCATCGCGCAATGCGTTTCTCGACGAGACCATAGCCCCCGGCCCCTACAAGGAGGTGCTGCCCTGCGACGACTTGTGCTACAGCCTGGTGCAGAGCTGCCCGTCCGACATTGGCTTCTCGTGCCCGCTGCCCGGCGGCATCGGGTTCAACACGAGCTACGGCGTGCGCACAGAGGCCGACGATAACGGCTTTGTGACGTGCAACTACCCGGGATCGGCACACTACTTCTCGGCTGGCCCGAGCGGACCGCGGTGGTCTGCAGTAGGTGTCTTTGCAGTGCTGGGCAGCAGCCTGGCCCTGCTTCTGTAGGCTGCTCGGCTGCGCTTTTGTATTTGCTTGTCTGTTCCTTTTTTATTTTTGCTTTTGCTTTTTATTATTTAGGTCTGCCCAAGATATGGCGTTTGGTAGCGACGACGGCGTCATGATTTGATGATTGAATATACTCCATTTACCGCTGTACACAATACACTTTTAAAAACAATAAGCAACGATGGCGATCCCCAACTCCGGTAATGTGCTCTTCTTTATAACATAGTCCGGGCCAGGCTATGCCTTCTTGGCAGCCTGCAGCTCCCTGACCTGTGTCTCCAGAGATGCGATTTCCGCTGAAACTGTCAGCCACTGCTACACATACTGCTACATACATACAATGGCATCCCCATTGAAAGACTTACCCTCCCGTGAGCTGCGGATATCGTCAGTCTCCAGCTTCATCCAGCCAAAAAAAACCAGCTGGTATGCGAACACGGCCATCAGAGAGACCTTGGCAATAGGGCGGCCAAACGTCTTGAAGAAGGACGACTTGGTAGTTAGCTTCAGATCTTATGTTGCATCTTGTATCCGTGTCTCATTCGACACGAATCAAACGTACATATGCCGACGGTTCGGATGAGTTCCAGCGGACAGTCTTGGTCGGCGACATCAGCCGGGCCGCAGCCGGGGTCGGACGAAGGGCAGCCTGCCGGAGCACCGGCGCTGCTAAACGAATGAAGCCTCGTGAGATCATTGCGCGGGTTTACATCCAGTAGGATCGGATCGCGGTCTCCTCAACGTCGTCGTGTATCGGCAGCGTCGTTCTGCGCATCATCTCGACAGAGGTTGTAATTGTGGAGACCACATTCGAGTCACGTGTTACGGACTCGACATCTCTCCTATCAGCCACGACTCTACACAAATACACAAAACAAGAGACAGCCTGGATATATCCCGAAATCACACAATTAGCTGCTTTCATGGATGCTGCAGATACAGCGCACGCAACCCACACCCTCCAATAGCTCCAATGGCGCAATCCGCTCCCCACGTTGCTGTCAGACACCACCTCCGCGTTCAGCGACAGCAAGCGATGGACGACGGCAGCATGACAGCAAGCGGCAGGCTCATGGTTGGCTGGGTTTAACGGGCATAGCGGTGCCCCCTTGATTTGATAGCCGATTGATTTATTGTATATATCGCCAGCATGCTCTACTGCCAAATAGGCGATTTCGTCGCGCTCGCGTCGTTTGACGGCGGATTACGTCATCGACGCTATATGCACAGAGTGTGTGATCAGCCACCGTGTATGGCATACAACACGGCCCCGGGAGCTGGCATGTATTACCAATGTATGAGAGTGTACCTCCAACCGTATAGCTGCTTCAAGCGTCTTCGACGTCTGAGACCATTACCCGGACTCGTGTGTCCAGGCAGAGCCGATGCCAGCCCGGCTGTGACGAGGTTGGGGACCAAAGACCAAGGGCCAAGGATGCCGACATCCAAAGAAGCAGAGGCAGAGGTGGGAGGTGTCGTGCTCAGGGTTGCAAACGTCGTAGCGCACACTCGATGGTGTTAACGGGTAGCTCGAGCCCAGCTAAGGATAGAGCCGGATATCTGCCGTCTGTTGTCTGCCGTCTCTTGGAGGTGGATGTGTAGCACGACTATATCACCCCGGGGCACGCTCGTCTTGTTCGATTGTTCGCTTGCCCGATTGCTTGGTTCCCCCGTTTAGCAAAACAAGCTCGACACTTGAACACATCTTATTTTACACACACTCACAATGGGCTCTGTTCCGCAGACACTCCCCCACAGCCTGCCTGGCGTGGCCGGCGACAAGATTGTGACCAAGACGTTGTTTGACGAGGACTCCAAAAACCCAGGCAGTGCATCTCCGACGGCTTCGTTCTCGTCCACAGCAGCCACACCTGTCACACAGGAAGCACAAGAGGCACAGGAAAAGCATGCGATCCCGGTTCATCCGGCTCTCGCAGCACGCATCGCGGCGCGTCACAGAACCAAGCAGGTGACATGGCGCGAAGACAGGCCAGTCAAGGTAGATGCTGTTGACTTCTTCGCATCTCTGGCAACATCTGGCAAGACAAAGCTGACGTATAGATCATCGTTGTCGGCGCTGGTATTGGCGGCACATCCACAGCCGTCCTGCTGTCCCAAAAGATTGCAAACGCGACAGTCACAGTCTACGACCGGCAAGAAAAGATTGCAAGTTACAGATAAACATTGATTGTATCTATTGTATATAGACTTGCTAACAGTACAGGGCGGAACTTGGGCTGCAAACGTGTGCGTCTTTCTCGCCTTATACACATCTCGATATTTAGTCATACCACCGACTAACTGCTGATAGGTACCCCGGCGTTCGCTGCGATATCCCCTCCCACGTCTACCAGCTCAGCTTTGAGCCGAACCTCGACTGGTCAGAGTACTATCCCAAGGGTGCCGAGATCCAGCAGTACTACGAGCGCGTCGTCGCCAAGTACGGCCTGACCGACCGCTTCAAGCTCAAGCACCGCGTCCTGCGTGCTACGTGGCTGCAGAATGCCTCGAAATGGGTCGTCGAGGTCCAGAATCTCGACACAGACGACATCTTTGTCGACACGGCCGACTTTTTTGTCACCGCCCAGGGCCGCATCAGCGAGCCCAAGCTGCCGCACATCCCAGGCATCGCCGGCCCCGAAAAGACATTCAAGGGCCGCGTCGTCCATACTGCGCAGTGGCCCGAGGATCTCGAGTACGAGGGAAAGCGTGTCGCCGTCATTGGCGCCGGTGCCAGCGGCCAGCAGATCGTATCCAACCTCGTCCAGCCAGCAGCGCACGTCGACCACTATGTGCGCTCCAAGACCTGGATTGCCAGCACACTGATTGGCGGCTTTGTCGAGGCCACCGGCGATGCGCCCGGCGGGCACATCTACACCGAGGAGGAGAAGCGCCGGTTCCATGACGAGCCGGGCGCCTATATCAAGTTTCGTCGCGCGCTGGAAGCCAGCATCCAGCGCAGCCGCAACAAGGGCGCCAACATCATTGGCCACCCTGCCAACGACGAGCTGCGCGACAAGATCCTGAAGCGCATGCTGGAGCGTCTGGGCGGCGACGAGGAGTGGCTCGCCCGCATCACGCCCGACTATGTCGTCGGGTGCAAGCGCCTGACACCGGCCCCGGGCTATATCGAAGCCCTCAAGACACCGGCACTGTCGTATATCACCCAAGACATTGAGCGCGTCGATGCGACTGGCGTTGTCACGGCTGACGGCACATACCGACCCGTCGACGTCATCATCGCCGCTACCGGCTTTGAAGACGGCTACACGACGCGGTTTCCCGTCATCGGCACCGACGGTGTTGACCTGCGCGACAAATGGGGCCGCCACAGCCCCGTCGGGTACCCCGAGACGTACCTGGGCGTCATGGCCCCCGGCTACCCCAACTACTTTACGGTCCTGCAGGCACAGGCCAATGCGCTCGGCGGCTCGGTCCCTCTCCAGGTCGAGATCACGGCGACGTACATTGCCAAGGCCGTGCGCAAGATCCAGTCGCAGAGCTACAGCGCACTGAGCCCCCGCCAGGACGCAGCCGACGAGTTCAACAACCTGATCGACCCCTACTTTGAGGGCAAGACAATCCTGGGCGAGTGCCGCAGCTGGGGCAAGCTGGGGGCCGGCAGCAATGCGCGCGTTGTTCTGCCGTGGCCTGGGAGTTTCCAGCACCGCGTGCGTGCGCTGCGGGACCCGCGCTGGGAGGATTTCGAGTTTGTGCGGCGGCCGGGCGGTGCGCAGGCCAACCGGTACGAGTACTTTGGGAACGGCCAGACCGACATCGACGAGGATGCCGACGACGACCGGTTGACCAGCTACCTCCGGGAGTACAGCGAGCTGGACCCGAGACGGCACCACGAATGGATCAACTAGGTTTTGGGCTGGTATTTTCTTGTCTTGTGCTATCTCTCACGCATACTGAGCCACTACTATCTGTACATCATTGTCGATCATGTTAGTTCTAGCGGCTTTTATACTGGCAGATTATATTTATAAAGTTAGTGCTTGGGATATATCATTAATGCGCTGAAAATGCAATGTAAAACCACAACCTCCTCGTTTATCCTTTATCCTCTTCCTCCTAAAATGAAGACCAGAAATGCCAAGCCTTCGTTTACGTTCGTTTACGTTTACAGCGTGCCACTGGTCAGCCGAACTGGAAATTACACAGCGACCTCCTTACCGGCTTGGCTGTCCACATAGCTGTCGAGCTTGTCTTGCGCCTGCTGGATGTCTTCGGCGCGGATACCGCTGCGCTCGCACATGCCGCGGAAAATACCGCCCTCGATCTGGTACAGCACCATTGGGTTGTCCAGCTCGGCAATGCGGCCCTGGTCCATGACGCAGATCCGGTCGTAGCCGATAATCGTGCGCAGACGATGCGCAATACACAGCAGCGTCTTGCCGCGGAAACCATTGGCAATCGTCGTCTGGATCTTGTCGTCCGTGTCCATGTCGACAGAAGACGTGGCCTCGTCGCAAACAATGATCTGGCTGCCGCGCACAAGAGCGCGTGCCAAGGCCATAAGCTGGCGCTGGCCGAGCGAGAAGTTGAGACCGTCCTCCTCGACGATGCTGTCGAGGTGGATGCGCGACGAGTCTTTGCTGTTGGCCGCAGGTGCTGCCGCTGGAGAAGAAGAAGGAGAAGAAGGAGAAGAAGGAGAAGAAGAAGAAACGGCGGCATCGGCGGCAGCATCGTCGGCGACAAGATCGGCCTGGCGCAGGGAAGACCATAGCTCGAGATCCGTGTGCTCATTGAAAGGGTCGAGGTTGCTGCGCACCGTGCCGCGGAACAGCGTCGGGTCCTGGGGAATGATGGCCAGACGCGACCGCAGATCGTGCAGGCCAATCGTGGCAATGTCGATGCCGTCGATGGTGATGCGGCCGCCGCTAATCTCAACTAGACGAAACAGGGTCGACATGATACTGGACTTGCCCGCACCCGTGCGGCCCACAATGCCGATGCGCTCGCCGCCGCGGACGTGCATGCTGAGACCGCGCAAGACAAGCGGCAGACCGGCACGGTAGCGCATCTCGACGTCGCCAAAGACAATCTCGCCCTTCTCGGGCCATGTCGGGCGCACGTCGATGGTGTGCAGGGGCGCCTCTTCTTCGAGCTGCTGGCCATAGTACTGCAGCCGCTCGACGGCATTCATACCGTTCTCGACCTCGGCCAGCTGGCGCACGGTAAACTGGATCATCTGCACAATGGACAGAATGTACGACAGGACAAGACCGCCGATCGACGGCGACACGGCAAAACGCGAGGTGACGACCAAGATGCCCGTGGTGAAGACGAGCATGTTGCCAATCATGTCGAGGCGGATGGACAGCCAGCGCTGGTTGCTGAAGGTGAGGTAGTAGGCCGAGTTCATGTTGTCAATGGCCTTGCGCAGGTCGGCGCGGAAATGGTCGCGCAGACCATATGCGCGAATGGACGCAACGCCGCTTAGGCCTTCACCGAATTTGGCAAAGACGTTGGACCGCAGCACGGACTCGAACCGCTTGACCTCGCGCGCCGACGCACGGTAGTAGGAGGTGGAAAAGAGGAAGATGAAGAAGAGCGGCACGAGGGCAATGGCAAAGTAGTGGAAGTAGGCGATGATGAGGGCAAAGACCGAAATAATACCGCCGGCACTGAAAAAGTACATGCGCATGGCATCGCTCAGAGAGTTGTCCATGACATCGACATCGCGACTGAAGCGGTTGGTGATGCGGCCGAGCGGCGTGGTATCGAAAAAGGACATGGGCGCACGCAGGACGCGCTCGATGGCGCGCTGCAGCATGGCCTTGGAGGATGTCGTGCCAAAGATGGACAGAGACACCATGAACGCAAAGGTAAGCATGGCCTGAACAGCACCGAGAGCGGCATAGGTGCCGATATAGACACCCGTCGGCAGACCAAACTTGTCAGAAGTCCACCACGAAAGCCAGAGAGACGTTACAATGTTGGAGCCCTGCGACAGGACCAAGAGAAGCATCACAAAGGGGCCGTTCAGGATCGAGCCGGACGAGCGGATGTAGTCGGCAATGGTGGACCACGGCACGCTGGCGACAGCACGCTCCTCGCTCTGCATAAGACCATCGGCCTTCTTCTTCTTCTTCTTACTGTTTTTCTCGTCCTTGGGGGCGGCAGTCGGGGTGGCCTCCTTCTCCTCTTCGACAGATGTCGACTCCATCAGCTGCTGGAAGCCCTCGTGGTCGCGCATGAGGTTGTGAAAGGTGTCGACGGCCTGGACCTTACCGGCCTCCATCCAGATGATGCGATCGCAGCGGTTCAGAACCCACAGCTGATGCGTGGCCAGGATACGGCACTTGTCTTTGAGCAAGCCAAGAATGGCATTGTCAAAGATGTGGCGGCCGACGTGGGCATCGACGGCACTGAGGGGATCGTCCATGATGACAATGTCGGCATCAAAGTAGATGGCACGGGCAATGTTGAGACGCTGCTTCTGGCCACCGGAGATGGTGATACCACGCTCACCGATCTCGGTGGAATCGCCCGCCGGAAGCATGTCCAGATCTGGTTGGAGGGCGCATCTATTCTGTTAGTTTTTGCAGAAAGTGAGAGGAGGAAAAAAAACCAAAAAAACCTACGCTTTGATGACATCGCGGTACCACTTCTCGTCATAGTCCTTGCCAAACATGATGTTGTTGCGCAGCGTCGTGTTCTGGATCCAGGCGTACTGCGGACAAAAGGCACGCGAAGCACCGAGCACCACCTCGCCGCTGGTCTTGCGCATATCGCCAGCCAGCGCCGCGAGCAGGGAGCTCTTGCCGCTGCCAACCGAGCCGATGACGGCCACCAGCTCGTGGCGCTCGATGCTAAAGTTGAGATCGTGCAGCTTGAAGGCCTCGGGCTCATCGACCAGCGTGCTGGCGGTATCACCATCAGAAGCGGACGACTTTTCTTTTGTCTCTTTTGTCTCTTTTGTCTCTTTGGCCTCCTTGGGTTCTTCCTTCTTCGCCTTGAGACCGCGGTTCTTGTCGGCAGCCACCTCATCGGTCTCCTGCGTCGGCGTCCGCTCCCACGTGAAGCTGGCATCGTGCATCTCAACAGCATGCGCGCCGTCGGGCCGCCACTCGACCTCTTCCTCGGCCTCCTCGGCCAGCAAAAACTCCTGGATACGCTTGAGCGATGACCACGCGTCTGTGACCTGGCCAATGACCAGGGGCAGCAGGTTGAGAGGCATGCGGAGGCCGTTGAAGAGCGCCAGCGACGAGAAGATCTTGGAGGGCGCGAGGTTGTGCTGCGAGAGCGAGAAGCAGATGAAGGACAGCATGGATGCAAAGATGGGCAGCGACAGACTGATGGCCATGATGGCATTGCGGATGGACAGCAGAACCTGGATCATGCCGACCTCGGAGGCGCGGTACTCCTCGAGCCGGGCGAGGAAGGAGCTCTCCCAGCCAAAGTACTTGACAAAGCGCACGGACTGGATGATCTCCTGGGTGAGCGAGACGCGCTGGTCGGTGACGCGGTTGATGAGCTTGCGGCGCTTGAACAGGCTCTTGATGGCGCGGGTGAGCAGCGGCACGCCAATGACAAGCAGAGCAAAGCCGGCGAGGGCAGAGTAGGTGAGGTTGATGAGCAGCAGCACCAGTGTGATGAGGCACGAGATGGGGGCGCACCAGATGATGTGAAACAGACCGCAGGCCTGGTCGACACGGTAGGTATCGACGCTCATCAGGTTGACGATGCGGCCGTTGCCCCAGCCGATGCCGTCACCGGCCACCAGAGCGCCAGGCGGCCCCTTGGGTCCCTTGGGTCCCTTGGGTCCTTTGGCTCCTTTGGGACCTTTATCCTTTGCGCCCTGGCCGTCTTGCGCGTCGCCTGCGTCTTTGCCGCCGGCCTTGGCACGGCCCGAGAGGACCATGCTCTTCTCGTAGATGAGGTTGATCAGGGTGGCACGCGACTGGCCACCAATCATCATGCCGTGGAAGATGAAATGGTTAGTGCCCAGACTCTGGAACACCTGCATAAAGGTGATGCCGAAGACGAGGCCCAGACCGCGGCCCAAGTGCGGCGCGGGCAGGCCCTGCTGGCTGGCATTGTATGCGTCGGTGGCGAACTGGATGAGGTAGCGCAGGGTGAAGGGCGAGATGACCTGGAAAATGACAGACGAGAGCTGGCACAGGCCGCCGAGCCAGAACTCGTAAAAGTAGGCCTCGTGCAGCGCCCAGACGAGGGGATACTTGTCGCCGCGCTCGACACGGCGCTTGAACGACGCGCGCACACGGTCGGTCATGGGCTCGACGGAGCGATCGGGGTTGACGAGCCAGATGTCGTTCATCTCGAGCGGCCGGGCATAGCCTGTGCGCATGAGCGGGCCCTGCCAGTGGAAGATGAGCTTGCTGAAGAAATTGGCCCTGGCCTCGGGGCTCTCGGTGCGCTCGTCGGGGACGCTGGACACCTTGCCCCAGCGCAGGGGGTTGATCTTGCGGAACCACGACTGGTGCGGCGGCGCCTGAGCGGTCGCAGCTGTCGCGGCCGATGATGTGGCAGCGCTGGCGACACTGACTACACGGCTGAGCTCTTCTTGCTGTGCTGCCTGGCGTCGACGCTGCTCTTCAGAGTCTTCTTTGTCTGAGGAGGAGAGCTCGTCGTCGTCATCGTCGGCGTCGTTGTTGTTAATGTTCATGGCGCCCAGGGCGATGTCCTTTTCGCTAATAACATCTTCTTTTCCGTGCTGCGCTGCAGCATTGCTGATGGGGTCTGGGCCGTCATTGATTTCGCGCTCATGCTCCTGTTCATCTTCGAATTCGCCCATCTTGGGCGTCTGCTGAGGTAGGTAGGACAATGCAAACGAGGATGCTGACAAAGAATAATCTAAAAAAGATCAAAAGAGGAAGGAACGGCGGTCAAACAATATAGTCGACGGCGCGAAACGACGATCAAAGATTATGTTGCGGCCTTGCTCCGTGGCTTTCTTTGATTATTTTCTTCTTTTTCAAAAGTCTCCCGATCGAGTGCCTATGGCGTTGCTGAGTTCTCGATTGTCGTGAGGCCCGGGCTTGGCAAAAGCTTGACGGGTATCGACTATGCGATGGCTGTGGACAACGGCCGATGATGGTGCAGACTGCAATCTGATCGGACAAAGCAAGTGGGTATATCGAGAGGTAGAAGTCTACAGCAGGAGAGCAGAGAAGAAGGAAAAGAGAAAAAATAACTAGAAATCAAACCACAGCTTCGGGTCGGACAACGTCGAGCTCGGCGAGGGCAAACGTCTTCCTTTTAATCGAACGCCGCATTGCTTCTCTTTGGGCTGTCTAATTAAGTCTCTGATTTTATTGTTATTGTTCCTTGCTTTCTAGCTCTTTTTGCCCGCCGTCTCTATCTTTTAGACTTCTTACGTCCTTGCGCCGGCTCGCTTATGTTCCCATTTCCTACTGTATGTATTAATATAGAGTATTTTCCCGTTTTCTGGGCCTGCGATAAACGGCCCTAAACGGCTAGGGCGTCTGGGGTTTGGTGGACTTGCCTCGACTGTTTGCTGGCCCTTGACCTTGCCGTATCCAGCAGGTGCACTCGGCGATGACGGTGGTTGTTTGTGCCGACCGGGGCGGCTGGACAGTTCCTGAATGGCACTGTACTGTACTGTGCATAGGGTGACTCTTTGCACTCGGAGGGTGTCAACTCTTCCGAGGTGGGGCCCACTTTACACTGATTAGTGCAGACACAGTGTCTACACCAAACATACACTCTGTAGCATCAGGAGAGTCATACTTGATAGTGAAGCAGCGGCGGGTTCCGTTTCAATATCTCGCATCTGCAGAGTAATACGGAGTTTGAGTCCCTTTGGGTAGCGGTATGACTCTGCCTTACTAGCGACACTGATAGAATGCGACCTTTTGCGATGGAGCCGGCTTACAAATCCGTCCAGACAAATGAGAAACAAGTAGTGGAGAGCCACGAGGCGAATTAGAGAGTAGAGAGCAGAATAGGAAAGAGCTACTATGTACACCGGACGGCAGGCAGACGTGCAGACGTAAGAGATAAAGACAAAAAGATGTTCACAGAAAGACTTGCCTATTATGGAAAAGTGGGTATAAGTGGGCCTACTACCGTATCGGGTAATAGTTGCGTGTTTTTCTGCCATCACGTGATATCAAGACGATACGCGACGCGTATACGAATAATAAAATATCATGACTTTTCGTTTTCTCTTCTTTCTTTTTTAATTTTTATCTATTCAAAAAAACGTCAAAAAATCCCGTCTTTTTCCTATAAATACGTCCTTTCAGGCAGGCCCTAGGCCTCCTAGAAGGCGTACCCGTCTCGACTCCCCTCCTCCTATAATCGCACTAGATTTTACGATATTCTCGACACTATAAGGCAGATTAACGACGCCGGCTAAAAGCCGTATTATCTACTAGTTAGATTAATAAGAGAGCATTCGGGGCATTTAAAGGAAGCTTTTTAAGCACTGTAGTGTATAGATTAATACTACTACTATCCGTTGTGTGGTTACGAGTCGAAACACCCGGCGTTAAAAATCCTTTAGCCGTCCTATTCGATTTACTTTAATCTACGTTACGTTCGTACGTTAAATAATAGCTAAAGGCTTTATTTTTCGATATATGCCTTTCGATACTATTCGGGTTAATTTTTTATTATAATTTAATACGAAAACGATTTAACGAAGATTAAAAAAATACTTTAAGATAAAAAAAAAGGTAGTAATACGACGGTAATATATTAATTAACTTTAGTGTCTTAAACGTATAGCTTTTACTATACTTTATCTATAGTATTTACCGTAGTAGTAAAAAAAAGTTTTTTAAACTAACGAAGTTATATTTATTACCTTACGATAAAAACGTATTTATATTACTCGTTTAGCTAATAAAGCATACCACTTTATAAAGCAATAGGTAATAAAAAGCCTAGTCAAAGAAATTATAGAAAACGGACAACGTCTAAAATCGTAAGGCAGTAAAGTAAGTGTTAGATTAATAAAGGTCTAAAGCGTACTTCTTATTATCTTTTAATAACGAAGGTATACTTCCTATTATATAAACATTCCCTTCGAAGTCTTCCTAGGCTTTTTATCCTTTATTATATAAATATTATAACTAATAGCTAAAAGGGAGGATAAAAGAAGTCCGTAGTATTAAGCTAGTAAAGCCGAAGTTATAATTAATAATACTAAAATATATATAAACTCCGTTTTTATAAGTCCTCGCGCTACCTCGCGTTTTATACGCCTTAAGTCCCGTAACTATCTTACCGAAGTCTTATAACTTTCGACTAGTTTAAACGTATAAGTAAAGTACGGGATCCCCGTAAGATTCCGTACTTAATAAGTAAAGATTATCGACGTAATAATTATCTTTTTCCTTTAGTCGTTCGTCTTAAACCGATTAAAAATAAAATTAAGGTCTTTAGTAAAAACTATTAT